>VDFB02156721.1:0-18531 GCA_007258455.2 Sequoia sempervirens | reverse complement strand
TAAACAAAATATGAACACATAATGGATCCAAAGATCTAGGGTCAATATATGTCTTTGCTACAGTGATAATAGAGCTCAAAACTGAAATCATTCCCAAATACTCATGGAACAATGAACATAATGGAGGAATGATACATAGAGAGAAAATAAAAAAAACTTTTTGGTTCAACATGGAAGAGACCTAAATGTCTCAACACCTTGCATCATCCCCAAAAGGAAAAACAAGACAAAAATAAAATGTTTACGACATATAGAAGAATATAGATGCAAAATAGAAGAATATCACAACAAGTTCGTTACCTTTGTATCCTTACACCAATGGAGCAAAAAGGGTCATATAAATTGAACTCACAAACACAAGGACACACCAAGCAACACAACATGAAAGATCACATCACATGTAAGAAAACACAAAGAACAAACAAAGCAAACACAAAGAGAAACTACCACACATGTGAGACGATCTAAAGCAAATCGTCTACATCCCAATCGTGCTCATCATATAGGGAAGGAAAACAAATAGACAAAGGGACTAGAACAAGTGTCATACTAGGAGTATCACTAGGTTCAACACATGGCGAGTCACTCTCATTAGGAGGATCATCATAGTTGCCCCCATCTAAATTCATATATTTTGAAAGCAACAAATTAACGTCATTATGCACTTGCTCATCAATTTTAGCAATTTCATCTTCATCATCCATATTTATCACCATGGGAGGTTTAATGATAATTCCATTTGTATGTTGTTCCATTTCTTGTTTCGATTCCATGTCTTTTTTTGGTGAAAGTTGCAATTCTTCTTGATTTTTTTGCATAGTTTTTTGACCTTGAGGGATTGTTTTGTTCTTTTCTTGCAATTGACAAGCAATAGCATGACTTCTATGCCTACGCTCTTTAGTATTTCTATTTCTTTTTGCATGGTTTTCAATTTGTGAAAATGTACAAGTATGATTATCGACCATCAGTCTCTTTTCTTCTCTTAAGTGAGGACATGAAGGGACCATTGGGGGTTGGGGAACCATTGTCTCTTTAGGTCTATACACTTGCTTTGTTTTCAAAGGAACAAAAGAAATCATTTGATTATCTCTTGGTCTCTTATATGATGTGGGTGGAGGAACTATGACATATTTTAGTTTATTACTTGGAAGAGCTTTTACTTTGAGCATGGGTTCATCCACAACTGGTGGGGGATGAGAAATAACCATAAGCCTATCATTCTTAGGAATATTGCTAAGGGATAATTTTGTTATGCACTTTGCCTTAAACTTTTGATATGACCTGAAAAAGAAGTCCTCAAGAGGATTTATAGGTTCCATAGGTTGAGGCCAAAAAAAATCCAATGAAAAGTTCCCATAGGAAGACAAAGGATTAAAGCCACTATGATGCATTGTGTATATTTGATCTTCAAATGTGAACTTCATGTGTATAACCGATGGGACAACATTCATGGAGCGTACCCATGGGTAGCCTAGCTTCACATGGAATTGGTTTGACGTCAAGATGATAGAGAATGGGACATCTAATTGTTTCAGTACAACTTTAAGAGGAAGAGTGATCGATCCTAATGTAGGGAAAACAAAAACATCATGAGTTTTCAACCATGCTTTCAATTGTTCGTAAGAATCTTGATAAAGCTCATTCACATACAAGAACTCCTTAGTGATCACATTCTCTACACACACAGGATCAATGAGTATTCCTTGGACATGGTTGTTATTGGTACATCTGACAATATAAAGAGGACCATTGAGCACATGTATAGATGTGTCAATATGGGTGAAAACAATGTCAGGTAACAACTTGTGGTTTGGCCCTTACAAGGTTGAACATCTATTAGATTGACCATATCTTTGAGACCACCTTTATCATCACTCTTGTTATCATTATTATCATCATCATTCTTGTCAACATTCCTATCATCACAAGCTTGCACAAAGTTGGATGAGTGGTTTGGCATTGGATTAGTGAAAATTTGCAAATTTTGGTGAGGTGGGGAAACTGATTTATTCTCTTTATCATTAACATCACCCAACTGGATATGATTATAGTCCATGAGGTCTTGAATTTAATGTTTAAGATGTATGCAATGCTCTGTATCATGTCCATGTGTGTGATGATATTGACAAAAGGATTTTGGGTTAAAGCTTGGAGATACAGGTTTGGTTGTGTCAACGAGTCTAATTGACAATAACTAGATTAAGTTTTTTCTCAAAAGTTGCAACATGACCGAATGAAGGGAATCAAGCAATTGTGTGCATTGTCCATCTCTTGCTCTAAATTGATATGGATTTGAACTTATGGAAACAACTTGTGGATCAATGTGGTTGGTTATTTGAGGTGTGTTTATCTTGATAAAGTTTTAATTTTTCTTTTTAAATGGTTGATAGTTGTGTTGAGGTACAAATTTCTCAGTAGGAGTTGATGAAGATGCCTCTTCATACTGACTAATCACTTTTTGATAGTCATGAAGAGTCATATACAAGTGTGTGAAGGATGGATATCTTATTAATAAAATTTTATCCCTAATGTCAGGTTGCAAGTTTTCATGAACACTCTTTGAACATCCGCATAAGGAAGGGTAAGGTTTATTTGTGATTATAGTAACTGATATCATCCTATGAAGTCTATCACCTTTTCATGTTTTCCTTGTTTGCACCTCACTAAATTAGTTAATGTAATTTGTAGACCTATGTTTTCCTAGAAATGTTGTAGGAATGCATCAAAAATTTCATTGAACAAATGAATTGAATTATTTGGCAATGAGAAAAACCATTCCAAGACCATGTCTTTGAGTGGCCTAGGAAATATTTTAGCTAGGAGCTTATCTTCAACGATGAAATCACTACACAATATCGTATAATCTGATATGTGACTATTAGGATCTCCTTTATTGTTATACTTCTCAAACCTAGGAATCTTTGTGTTTAGTGGCATGATTGTTTTCAAAATCTCAAGTGACAACTTGGGCTCCTTTTGACATATTGTGATGGTTTTCCATTTTGAGCTTGGTTCAATGTTGAAATGTGTTGTTGGAGTGAGGTTACATTTTGTAAAAGTTGATTGATGACTAAGTCATGGCTTGACATGTTTTGGGAATGTGGTGAATATGGTGGGATTGTGTAAGTGCTTGGTGGACTACTATGGTGATGAAATTTGTGATGTCATATGGGTTGTCATGAAGTTGTAAGGATTCCCACTACAGAACCCTAAGGTTGGAGTAATGCCATTTGTTTGTTGTATCGTTGAAGCCATGATTGGGGATGTATATGTAGGAATAGAGGAAATAGTTGTGGGGAGCGAGACTTGACTTCCTTTGAGGTTTTGAGTGTATCCCAAAGCTTGAGCACAACTAGCCATCATAGGAATGTTAGTATCCACAATTTGGGCTAGGATACACAACACCTCTAATCCTTGGGCATCATTAACTAATTTCCTTAATTTTCCCACTATAGGCACTATTTGTCTAGCAAAGGATTTAGTTCTTAGGTAGTCTTGAAATTCCTTTTAGTCTTTTTCAATTTTCTTAGTTTGTCTTCAAGAACATGCACAACAACCTCAACATCCATAAAGTTACTTGTTTGTGAAATTGTCATCGGTATGGTAGGATTAGGGATCGATTCCAAAATGGGAATTATATTGGCAATACCTTGCATGAAAGATTTTGGAAACTCATGAACCACAATGGATGTAACAATAGTGTGGGATGCCATAAGTGTACAACTATGTCTCACCGAAGTATTGGAAATAGGACACCAGGTCATGAAACTCATACAAGTTTCAAAACACTAAGTGTGCCCACTATGAACTCCAAACAGTCAAATAATCACAGTAAAACACTCAAAAAAAAAAATCAGAGAGCACAAATAGATAGAGAACATAGAGACAAATGTTTGACAGAAACACAAAATTAAAAGTTTTCCTATGTATAATACCATTTAAGGTTTTTGTGTCTGTGTGCAAATAAGTCTGACTGAATATTTTTCTAGAATTTTCTCAATTTATGATAATGTAATGCAAAATGCAAGTATGTAAGAATGTTGAAAATGCTTGAACAAAAATGACAATTGTAAATGCAATTTCCAGATCTAAGATTTAAAAATTAATTCTAATATGATAAATCTGAAAATGATGATATGAATATGTTTTTTGAAAGAATATTATGTAAATTTTCACTTTTTAGCTATATGCAAGATACCTAAATGTATGCAAATGACACTTTTTTCTTTTTCTTTTTTCAGATTTGAAATGACCTAATGCAGATTTATGAATGTATTTTGAATATAGATTTGAGATATAATGACTGAAATAAACTCTATTGCAACCTATGATGCAATATGATATGCAATTTTTTTTTTTTATGCATTTATGATGCAAAAATGAATGCCTAAATGAAAAATTGCAAAACAATGCAATGCAAAATCTAGATCTAAGATGCAATGCTTCAATTTTCAAAAGGTATATAATGTTAACATGTTGAGTTCACCAAAATGAAACAAAGGGAAAGGGAAACCTTTGAGTTTTCACCTTAGGGTTTAAACATCTTTCCTCAATTTCGTATATATTTAGGGGGATATGTGATGTGTGTGTTGATGTGATTTAATGGGGGGTTTGATTGGATTTGGAAAAGGGATATGATTGACTTACAACCAGAGAGGCGAGTCATCATTATTGTATAATACAGATTCATTGTGATTCATGGGCTTCTGGATCAATAGTCTCTTTGATCTCCATAGCAATTCTACTATTTTTTCTCTCTTTTGTGATAGGTGCTTGGTTGTAGGTGATCTTTGGGAGCTATAGGGTTGAGGAATCAAATCCAACAAACACAACCAAGACAATAACATGTAAAGTAGATGATAGCTCATTACATGGACATATGTGTGTTGGATTGTGATAGTGTCATGAATAGAGAACTTCATCTTTTGGCTCTAGGTTCCTTTCTCTCTGTCATGTATAATTTTAAATGTAGTTTTTCAATTATATATTTCAATTTCTTATAATTAGCATTTTACATTTAACAACTCACATTTAATGTAATATAGGTTTAAAAGTATCACTTTTTCACAATCACATTTTGTGAACTTGACTTCTTTGGTGAACTTTATGTTTCAAATTTTAAAATATCTTCTCCATTCAATTTTTTTTGAAAAATGGTGAACCGTAAATTTTTGGCACCACAAGACTCTCTAACTCTTCTAGGGTTTTGCACCTAAAAGGAGAGAGGTCGGCCAAAAATGCTAAGGTGTTCATTCAAATTATGTAATGTAGGATGTTATTATTCCTAAATGAAATGAACTAAATGCAATTAAGTGATATAAATGATTGATTATTAATGCAAAATCTAAGAAATAAGTGATGTTTGAAAACACATTGTGTAATGCAAAATAACCTAAGAATGAATAGTAAACTACAACATAAATGAATAAAAAAAAAGGTGTGCACCTAGAACCTTGATGAAGATTGGAAATTACATTTTAAATGTTGCTAATGCCATTTTTGAGGCCTACAGGGACTTATTCGACATTCTGGGTGAATCAGTCCCAATTTTGTCAAACTGAGTCGAAACTTGTTTTTGGAAAAAGGGTACTCAAAAAAGCAAAAAACTCAAAATTGACCCTAGAGTGGGACTCATTCACCACCCATGGAGAATGAGTCCACTTTTGAATTTCTGTATTTTTAAAAGTGGATTCTGGAGCTTCCGATTTGCACTTTAGCTTCCTATAGGTGTCCGCTTTTGAAACTCTGATTTTCGGGTTTGAAAATGAGTATTTGTTGATATTTTGACTTGTTGAATTAGGAGAAGACTTGAGCAACCTTGTAAATTTATCTTCAATTATTTCTAAGCTTCCAAGGGACCTAAATCTACAAACACACAAGAAGATAAGAAGAAATGGTGAATGTTAGGGCATGGGGGTTTGCCTTGGTCAAACCCCTTTTAGGTAATTAAACCAAAATGATAAAAAAAAAGTAATGAACCTTGCCATAATGGAGTTGATTACTTTTACATGATGTTAAAGCTGGATTTCTGCAACAATGGAGGAAGTTTCAGCCCTTGAATGTCTTTAGGAGCTTTCTTGATGTCTTGCAATGATAAAACCCTAAGTTGCTTAACTTGAGATGAAAGATTGGCGGATGAATGATGAAGAGTAGATGTTAATTAAGTTAATGGATGTAAAAATGAGTTTAGAGAGGTTATTCTATAGGAAATTCACCTATTTTACCCATTAATACCTCATCACAGGCCGACATGAAGCAATATTAAACTCGAATTTCACTTTTTTCCTGCTTAAAGATCAAAATTAAGCCAAATGGGACTCATTCACCACACATGGTGAATGGGTCCCACCTGGATGGGACTGATTCGCCATGCATGGCGAATGGGTCCCACATGGGCTATTTTGACAGCTTAGATGCCAAGAGATTAGGAAATAAGGTCTAAAATGCAACCTTGATGGGTATATGATCAATTTAGGCCTCGAGATGCACAATATGGGTTAATATGGAGCTATTGTTGATGATGTGAATGTAAAATAGGGCTTGGGACACATAAATCAATGTGAAGTGTGATTAAATACACTTTACAACACTAAAATGAGGTCCACATAGCCTAGGAAGGCATAAGAACCAATGTGAATGTTCAAGACACATTACAACACTAATTTAACATTATGTTTATCTTACAAGCCTTCTAAATTGATGTGATAATGTTATTAAACACATTTTATAATGTTGAATTAGGAAGAAATGGGTTCATTAAGTCTAGAAAAGTGTGAAAATCTTACACACCTTTACCTGTGTTATTCAATTTAGTAGGGGATGCATAATATGCCTCACAACAACTGAATCAAGGCCTCATTAAGCCAATTTATCATGAATTAATCCCATGTCAAGCAAAGGGTCCTTTTTTCTAAAACACATTTAGCCCCCACTTTAGTGAGAGGATGAACTTGCTTCAAAGTCACACTAAAGTATACATTCAAGAGAGATCCAAATGTATAGATGCAGATGACAAAGAATGAAAAAGATGAAAGGAGGTTGTGCAAGGCCCCAAGGATCCAAGATCCTAAGTCAAACCATCAATATATATAATCATGCAATGGAAAAAATGAGAAGATGAAAATGAAAAGGTGGATCAAGCTTCGATTGTTTGTCCAGCTAGTTGTGGATCAGATCTAGGCTTGCTTGTTTCGAAAAGGAATTGTGTACTCACTCTGGGGTGATAGAATTCTTGGCTATCTGCTGGGTGAGAAAGCCCAAAAATATACTCACTCTGGGGCCACAAAACTTTTGGTTGTTCGCGGGGTGAGAAATCCCAAAAGGTGAGAAACATACACTAGTTGACCATGCACTCACAAACACAAAGGTGGCTATGGGGAAAGTCGTGCCGCTAGATGGCCTTCCCGCTCAACCATATCAAAGTTATACCTCCTGATAACTTTAAAAAGGAACCACAAAGATTTTTGAGCTCTATGAAGCAAGCAAAACTTCGTATGCTTGACATTCATAGACATTGTTAATGTAGAATAGTGTAAGTATTGTTCAAAGGGATTTTGCTTTGTTCGTGCAAGTGTCATCTTAGAGAACATCATGCTTAATGTCTCCAAGAGAGGATAAGTGCAAAAGAAGTATCATGCTCCTGGAGGGAATCAAACCCAATGTCTCCACTAAGAAAAGGATGCATTGCAAGAAGAAAGAAATCGCACAATGAAATGTGAGTGGTGATGTATGCCCCCACTTTAAAGCAATTGTGAGCACTCGTATTGTGAGAAATTTTTTTAAAGTAGAAGAAGAGGACATGATAGCTTACTCAGAAAACCCTATGCCAAGTCATATGTTTCTATTAAGCTCCAACACGAAAAAGAGAAGTATGTCATATGTGAGCCAACTTAAGGCATGTCGTCCACATCCCAAGCTTTCTTTTGTGTATTCATGAAAGGTTAATGACTAGCCAAAGGAGGCCACTACAAGTGACATATGAGGACAAATCTATCGAACCCCTTTCCCCCACTTCGTGCAGGGCAAAGGTGAGCCGAAATTGTTGATGAGATGTATGCTAGAGTGAAAATCAATAGCAATTAGAGGAATGAAGTGCCCCCATATAGGAAAGTATACCAAAATCCTGAAATTTTTTGTATTTTATGACTCAAAACATAACATTCATTAGTTGAGTGACCATGAAATCTATGATAGGTGCATAATAAAGTATTGGAATAGAATTTTTTTCGAGTTCTTGGAGGGAGAGAGATCAAGTGATCTTGGAGGAGTCTCGACAAGATACCTTCTTAATCAATGGTAGAAGGGGGTCTTGTGGTGGATGTGAAGAATACATCTTGCTTAGTAGTATATGTCATACCTATGCAAGACTCTTTAGATTGCGAGATTTTGTTCGCTTTATAGGAGGATACAAAATCTAACGAATTCAAATCATGAGTGTTTTGTGAGATGACATTGACATTAAGTGAAGGCATAGTTGTGTTTTGCATGTTTGGTAAATTATGATGTTCAATACCATTAGTTGTGAAGGATGAGTTAGGAGTGTGTTGTGGGAGATTGGTGATGTTGGGTGAAGGTTTGAGGATCTCTATTATAGGAAAATAACCGAGACCATGAGTTGTTTTTTGTGTGAGAGGGTCGATAGGGTTGCAGATACCTTGTTCATTAGCACCACAACCTTTTCCACTATAACCAAGTTGATTCATAAGCTCATAACCTTTTCCATAAAGCATTTTCATTGCTTTGGAATTGGGTGGTTGTTCGTTATTGTGTTCATCAAAGGTTGTTGTGTAGTTTGCTTTGTTGTCTAAAGTGGTGGAGGCAGATGCTTTCGAAAGGATGGCTGAATTTTGTCTGTGTTTGTCCTTATTGGACTTTTTGTGGATGATTTTATACTCACCCATGAAGTCATGTTCAAAATCCAAGGAACCCCAATCATCTTCTAATAGCATTGTGACATGTTTAGTATGTTGTTGTTCATTGTTTTGTTGTGCAGGTTCCACTTGTGTGGTTGGTGTTAATGTGTTCAAGGGGTTCTCATTGGGTTGCTCGAGTTGTAAGAAACTATAAGGATCATCATCAGCGTTGAGTGTGTACACTTTGTTGTTGTGGATATATTTCATTTTATAATGGAGAGTAGAAGGCACACCATTCATTGCATGAATCCACGGCCTGCCTAGAAGAAGGTTATATGAAAGATCATTAGGAATAACATGGATTGGTGTATCTAATGTGGCCACTCCAACTATAAGAGGTAAAGTGATCACACCAAGTGGTTGTTCACTTACATTGTCAAATCCCCTGATGGATAAAGAATCGGGTTGGATGTTTGATCTATCAATACCAAGTCTATCGAGAAGGGTTACTCCACATATGTTAAAAGTGGAACCAGTATCTATAAGAGTTCTCTTAATCCCTATTCATTTGTATTGAGCAATAATCATAAAAGCTTCATTTTTTTTCACTTCCAAAGGAGGAAGCTCACTTTGGCGGAAATCAATGTCAGGATTTATTCCTTGGATTATGGTTGCAATGTTAGTTGGTTATGGATTAGAAGGGACAGGAACTTGTTGCAAAGTAGACTGGATCATGTTGTGATAGTGAGGGGAGGCTTGAATAAGGTCCCATAATGAGATCTTAGTAGGAGTGTTTTTAAGTTGTTCAACAAGATCATACTTCTTTGTATGTGGGATGAAGCGAGGGGCACTAGATGGATTAGGTAAAGGTAAAGAGGGTGGGGTTATTTGCAACAGTTGCAGATTATTTCAAGTGTTATATGTATGAGCAACGGTATTATAACTCAGTTGTTGTGATACATCTTTGTTAGGTGGGTAGAGGATTAGTTTAGGTTTTTTTTGAGTTTGTTGTTTGTGTGAAGGTGGATGGAGAATAAACTCAGGTTTAGGTGAAGGTTTATGTGAAGGGGAATAAAGGATAAGTTGAGGTTGAATAATGTTAACATCCTATAACAAGTGAGAGTCTTCATTGTCTTTGAAGGTAATGTTATCTTTGTCTTGGGTTATAATATCCTCCCTAGAAGGAGAGTTCTTAGGAGAAAAATGAACCACATGTTCGTAACAATTAAGGTTTATTTCATCCAAAATAACTTCATCACAACCAAGGGAGTTATTAATGGTTGAATGCATGTTTGATTATTGATAATGGGGAGATTAGGGGAAGACTTTATGCAATAATTTGGTGTTTGTAATGTCTCATTCTCTTGTTCCATATTATCTACCCTACTAGGAGAGCTTGTAATATGTTCATCTAAGGTTGAAATGTGTAAAGTAGCTTCATCACAAGTGGGAGAGGCATCAAGAGAAGAAAAAGCATCACATTCTTGTTTTTCAATGATTGGATCCTTTTGATGAAGTATGTATTCTTGGATGGGGGAAACATTAGGAAAGGGAGCAAGAAGATTCTCATGATTATCTTTGATTACCTCCCTTTGTCCAATAATGTCTTCCAAAATAGGGGGAGAAAAATAAAGAGGATTATCATAGGTCTTAAATATTTGATCATCTAATATCAACATATCCTCCTCAAAAATAATGTGATTGTCATGATTACTCACAAAAACATTCTCACAAATAGTGGAGGAGTTGGGAGATGAATCTATGGTCTCATCGTCATGGTGTGTTGTGTGATCGTCATGATTACTTAGTGTGATGTCTTTTTCTATAGTAATGTTATGTCGAATATGAGAGGTAAGAGGAGAGAAACAACTCAAATTGTCACAACTCTCATCAATTGGTTCTTCTAGCACTAAAATATTTGCTTCACAAGTGTGAGAGATAATAGGAGAAGAACAAGTGTAAGTGTTATGAATATCCAAGGTTTCTTTCACTAAACGAACCTCATCCACAAAAGGCAAACTAGGGGAGGGATCTATGATGAACAAAAAGATAGGGGAAAGGACCTCATATTCATATGCTTTTAACAAAAGTTACTTACAACATGCAATAATATCTAAAAAGAGAACATGCAAGATGATAACTATAGAATTATGTAATGAAAAAATGATGGAATTGTAAGGAAAGCAATGGTGTAGAAGAAACTTTCCTAACATCAAAACCACAGGGAAGTAAGCAGAAAGTACTTTTAACTTTTCAAATTACAATCCAATTAAGACACACATGAAAGATTTACAAAAACAGAGAAGATACTCAAAGAAAATGAACAACAGATTTATGTGGGAAACCCTTTCGGGAAAAAACCCACCACAACAAGTTGAATCTCTTTGTATTATAGTAACAACAATTACATACAATGTAGAGATACAACTCTCTGGTATCAGTTCACAGTAGCTTCATTCACTGTTCATCCAGTTACAGAAATGTTCTCAACAATCTGATTCACCCTTTATCTCCAAATCAGAATCGATCGTTTAAATCTTATCACATTATGATTTTTACCTTCTATTCATCCTTATCCATCATTGCCCCATCGTAGAAAGTTTCCACTTGAGCATTGATTTTTCCCTGCATGCAGTTCAGCTCCAGCGTCGCAACTGTTGCAAAAATCTAACTGGCATCCATTCGCTTCCTTTGATTTTTCCACGAGGCTCCACATAGGATGGTCAATCTGGTCAAGGGCATTCAACTTTGTTGGCATATCGGTGAGACACTAACAGTATCTTCCCAATTCCACAAAGTCTTCATATCGATATTGGCATAGGTTCCAACAGTCGACATGATGATATAGTGAGCACCATGAGTCATACCGAATCCATCGACATCCATTGCATTCCTATCGGAAAGAGATTTCTCATCGGAAAGATTCATATTGATGCTCACAAGTCACAACGACTTCCACTTTGCCATCGGCAAGACTTTTCATTCATCAAGAGGTTTCGCCGGATCTCCCCAAGTTTCACCGAAGCACCTGACAGTCGCCAAGAAATTCGCTCTCGCCAAGACCTCCCACCAAGTCTTCATGTTGTTCCAAAGCATCCACAGTCGGCGAGAATCATTGCTTTCACCAGGACTTTATAACGAGGTCCTAAGTCATACTGAGTGCTCCAAACACCAGTTGGCAAGACATTCATCTTTCGTCGAGACCACATATCGAGCACCCATGTCTTGCCGAGTCGGAAAGACATTTGACTTTCACCGAGACCACATACCGAGCACCCATGTCTTGCCGAGTCGGCAAGACATTTGACCTTCGCCAAGACCTTTCACCGGGTGCTGATGTCTTATCGAGGACTATCGGCGAGACATCCTTCATCACTGGGAGTTCTCCCCGAGCCCTTTGTGTTACTTCGATGGCCCGGTCGGTGAGACTTGTTGATGGTTTTTTTATGCACTTCTCAACACAGGCAGTGCGTAGATGCACTACCTCTCTTGAAAGACAATCTCCCACAATCCAATTGCAGAACACTATCCCAAGGTCTCTCGGGTGTCAGGTCATGACAATGCTAAGATACCTCAGTAGTTTGATGTGATTTGCTGGAATCACAAGGCGGCCTTATAGAAACACAAAATATGGGCACAAAACATGAAGTTGGATCTTCGAAAAGGAGTTTTCACATGTAAGTAGTTATGTCTTGGCTGTAGGTTCAAACAGCAGTCTCAAACTCCATCTAGTTGTTAGATTTAGCTTTATAAAGTGCAATGAACCTTGGTGTTGTTCAGTTTCTAAAGAAAATGAAAAAAGAGCGAAGGGGGAGAAAAGTTCCTAAGCCTAAAGCTTGCTGCGAACAGTAATAATGGAGTCCCTGCAATGGACAATTCCTTCAAAACAATATCCCACTTAACCAGGGATTTCACAGTATCATGGGAATCGTGCAATCTTCTAAGGGCTGCAGATTTTTATCCTTCATCCACCACATACATGCATGAACTAAAGATAAGTGTTTGGGGCAGCTTAAATCAGGTCCAGGCTAACTTTGTAAAGCTATCTACCTTCAGCAAACAGCAAAAAGTATGGACTAAGGGATCATCAACAAAGTAGGAATTTTCATGAACAGCCAACAGCATTCCTAAGATTATCCAAATAATATGAACAGCTAACTAAACAGCAAAGAGATCTAAGCTAACATCTAATATTGGAGAAGTGAATCAATAGACATGAGAGAAAACAAGGAAATGCACCAAGTCAATGCTATTTCTCATAAATTTCAGCAGCATGCCTTTACAACAACTCAACTCTCACTCTTGCAAATGAGGGGAGTGCTCTATTTATAGTTTCCAAAAAACCAAATGAATGGCCAAGATTCACTTCCATTGTGTGGCCACGATTCATTACAAATTAGGGTTTCACCTACCCCTAAATAGATTTACAATTAAAAAACATCCTTTGTCTTTTCCCTATTTTGTCATCTAGTGGATGACACTATTTGCATTTTCGTCTTGTAGCTAATTGCTGTTCCTTTGGCTGTAGATACTCTTCTGTGAAGTCTTCTTCCTCGACTGGACTGTCTGGTTGCTCCTCGGAGGCTGCGTGTTCAATATGCTTGAGGATTACGGCCTGAAGCTTGTCTACCTCGAGGATTTCACATCTCAACGCCTGGTAGCTCCATTCTTTGGCATTCTCTTCCAGCCGCTTCCAATCCTCGTCATACTTTGAGCCCTGATCTTTGAAGAGCTCTGATCTATCGAAGGCACGGGCAGCGAAACTCAAGAAGTCCGTTGTGATATCTCCAGCTGTCCCGTCCTTCATCCTCTCCTCAAAGTATGACCTAACCTTTTCCGCATCCAACTGCACCGTGGGCATATCATGGCTCGTCATCAGCTTGAGGTACTCGGCGCATTCTGCTCGGATCTCCTTGATCCACGTAATATCTGGATCTATTCTGCCTTGGATCTGTTCCATCCTCTCTTTACAATTGATGAGATCTCTGTGCCATATGTCAACCAACCAGTGATCTTCCTTCTTTAGTTCTAGCTTTTCTTCCCACGTGCTTTCTGGCATTTGGAGGATGGCCTCAACCTTCGAGAAGGCAGAGTCGTAGATCGCAGGGAAGTTGGTGCAGAGCTTCCTCGTGCCTTCCAAGGACTGAATCAAGTCTAGGAACCTGTTGGCTATCTGCACAGCCAAGCCGATCCCTACATTTTTGACCTTCGCAACCTGCTGGAACCAGTCCTCCGTGGTCTTCTCTAAGTTTTTCTTCCTCTCTAGCTTATCTATTTGCTCCTTGGAGAGTAGCTGTGGCGTGGCTGTCGAGGTAGTGGGGAGGTCGTCTATTGAAGACCACTGTTGGATGTAGTCGGTTAGGGCAGCAACCTGCGCCTTTAGCTCATCTTTGGTGATCTTATCTTGCTTAATCAGATGCACCACCGTGGCCACTGACTCCTCCAGATGTCTGACCTTATGTTCCCTAGTGGCTGTCCCTAAGTCGATCGTGGAGATATTATAGCTTACTCCGGTCTGGCCAACAGTTGGCGTTGCTACTTGTGCAGCCCGGGAGCCAGAAGCGTCCATGGTTATCCTGGAACGGACCTTAGGCTTCTTCTCCTTCTTTGTTGTGGCTAGAGATCGAGCCAAGATGGCCTCCAATCTCGACCTCGGGTCGCTTAGAACAGGAGTAGTCTTTTCGAGCTGCTTTTCCAGCTAGTCAGGCATGGCGGATTTATCCTTGGGTGTACCATGGCTACCTTCACCCGTCTCAGTCAGGGGCAAGACTTCTGCCTCCTTTTCCTTTTCAAGCTCTTCCTTTTCCCTGGCAGCATCCTCCTCCTCGTCAGAGTCTTGATAAAACACGAGGCTTTTGACGGGCAGCTTGGTGGATAATATTTGTGTGGGATCCTGTTCTTTTGCTGCCTCTTTTTCTTTCTTTCCTTCAGTGGCCTCGGGTTCTGGACTCTTCACAATGTGGGTCTCAGCCTCAATGATATCCTTTTCAGGCTACCCCTCTGGTGGCTGTCCCTCTTCACCACGTGGCGACGGTTCTGCCTCTTTTCCAACATCCTAATCAGAAACCTGAATAATTTTCCCGGCGCCCGAGCCATCCTCTCCATCCCCGCCCTCGGAGGAGCCCGTTTCTTCTTCCTCATAGGCAACCTTGTCAATGGTTCTACGCTCGTACTTGGGTTGCTCGTAATAGTCATCGGCCTCCTCCTCCATAGGCTTTGAAGCCTCCTGTTCCAGCTCCTCCATCTCCTTGGAAATCTGCATGGTGGCCTCCATGGCCAGCGGACCTGTCGGCGGTTGCGATGGCTGAGCTGTTGCGAGGGCTTGGGCGAGGGCAGCCTGGAGAGCAGGGTCCATTAAAAGCTGCGAGAGCTTAGGAGGGAGACTCTGCAGGTGCCGTGTAATAGCCTCGGGCATGCTAGAAAGGGGAACAGGTGATGGTATTGTTGCCAGAGGCAGGGAGGTGATGGGTGACATGGCAGCAGCAGAGGAAGGGGAAGTGGTCATGCTCGAGGAAGAGTCAATATTGACTATAGACCCGGCCGGGGGCGAAGAGGCAAGGTGGACAAAAATTTCCACCGCTTGGGGAGATGAGGCGGCCGCGATCTGAGAGGTGGGCAGCACACCAGCCGGGGGAGGAAGGAGCAATGGAGGCTGCGCCTCCGTTGTGATTAATGTCCTTTTGAGCTTCTTGGGGGATGAGCCTCCCGTATCCTTTGTTGCTTGTTCTTTGGGGCCCCCGGACTGTGTCGTTTCTGCTTCTTTTCTCTTTTGGGACCTGGTGATGGGGGGAGACTTGGAAGTCTCACCAGCTGATGGGGAGGCAGCAACGTCCTCCGTGACGCTCGGCCCGCTTTTGAGTGCCTTGTACGTTAGAGCCGCCCCCTGTTGCTCCAGTTGTGCCACCTGTCCATCAACCCACTCCTTAGTGCGAGCTATGATAGGCTGGGTGATGGTATCCAGGTCCTCGACCTCTTGTTCATCCCAGTCGATGGAGGGGATTTCCAGGTCGACAACCGTAGGGTACCTCGGGTGCACCAGGGTGGATTCATCTTCCTCAAGCTGGTCTAGCACCGGAAACAGCTGCACTGTCATTCGCATGTAGTGTCTCTGGCAGACCTCCTTATCATCTCTACAATCTGCCCAAAAATCTTCAACATTGTACTTGTGGGCATATGCCGGCCCTAGCGCCTTCCTGACGTGGTCGTGGGGGTCCATCCGCAGGCGAGCCATGTACCATTCAAAGTTGTATTCCTTGAGTTCCTTTTCTGAGTTGCCAGCGCATTGAGATGTTTGCAGTCGATACTAGCCCTGGCCGAGGATCATGGGATAGGGGATCCCTTCTACGTGTTTTTGGCCGAAGACCGTCTGAATATGTTGGAGCTGCCGGAAAAGTTCTAGGAGAATGATCCTATCGTTCGGGTATCTCGGCAATTTGTTCAACCGTTCTGTGAATCCCTGGGCACGGATGTAAGTGAACTTGGGGAACTGAATGTATAAGAAGGCATACTCCTTTAGGAGTGCCCTGGCGCTGTGAGATACCCTTCTCTTGAAGTCCCCGGCTATCAATCTGATAATATGGCCTATGAAGGCATCATTGATCCGGCGGTACTCCTTTTTGAAGTAGCGGTATTGTAGCTGAGGGTACCGGTCAAAAGGATTAAGCCCTCATTTGTGATCTCCATTCGGCACCATGAAGAGCCCACTATATTGCCTCTGATCCGCCAATGAGTACACCAGGTACGAGGTCATGTAGAACTTGTTGCTTTTCTTAACATTTATAAACTGCTCGTGGAAGCAGTTGCTGATAATACTCCCCCAGTCGAACGAGATCTTGGTTTCCATATCTTCATTTCCTCGTATGATCTGCTCAATGTAGTAAGCCATCCACTCCTGGAAGTAGGCGGTTGCTGGAAGGCCCATGACCCTGCTTAGCATGGTTACCAAGTCGTGATAGTCTTCTTGAAAATCGCTGCGGAACAGCTCTTGGGGAACTTTTGCAGCGCTACCCCGCTTCTCCTTCAACCAGTAAATGTTGATTGACTTCTTGATGTTCAATGGATTGGCATCCCATGCTGCCTGACACTGCTCCAGAGTGGGGACTTGCATATGCAGGAACGTAGGGATGTGGAATATTTTTGTAATTCCTTCTGGAGACATGTCGGCAAGGATATTCCCTTCTTTGTCCACGATCGTTCGCTTGTCCGTCTGGTAGGCTTCTCGGAAAGCCATTACCAGCTCAGGTGCTATTAGAGACGGAGGGAAGTCGACAGCTTTAGCAATTCCGATTTGGCGTATCAATCGGGCATTCTTTGTTTTTGGATCAACCTTGACCCTCTAGGTGAACTCATCTATGTCCACCTGGCCTATATTGGTGTCCGAGATCTCTTTCCAGTCAGTCGAGACCTTTGACTGGAGCGGTTCACCCTGAAATTATAACTTCATTTGGTCTTTGTCGTCTTTCCCACGGGCAGCCCTTCCGAATTTCTTACCCTTGTCCCTTTCGGTAGAGGCCCCTGAAGTTCCTGCGGCCGATTCCATATATCCTGTAGGCAAGGGCGAAGTTAGCACAAGAAAACACCAATAACGTTAATGTTAGTCTGTATTGTGAGCATATTATATAACTAACCATTCAAATGCATCATAAATTTAATCCTCAAATGATATCGATTTCCTTTTAGGGCAACTAAGCAATCCGGGCCTGGAGGGCCGGACTTCCCTGGCAGGAATGCTGTCAGGAAGGGAAAACACGCCCGAAAGTTCCCGGATACCCCCGTTGGTCAGATTTTGATGTTCTAAGAGACCCATGATGAAGAATGGCCTGATTTAGGACGTGGGTCAAAGTCAGATTCTCGATTGGACTTGATTTGGACCGATTTGGGGAGCTCCGGGGGTTTCAGGCCGGAAGGCAGTCAGGCGAAGGAAGCCGGCGGCGGCGGACATTAGACGGAAGTTCAGCGGCGGAAGCCCGGAGGCCGGAACCCGGGAAGGATAAGGTCGGCCGCCATCAGGTTTGGTTTCACAGTTTTAGACCGGACGGCACTTGGAGCACCGGGCCCCGGGAGACAGGAGGACACCAGTTGACGGCCGCCGCGTAATTGTTAATCGGCTTGAATAGAGGCGGCCAAGAGGAAACCAGAGCTCGGAGGGTGGGGAGCCGACGGAGGTTCACCGCCAAAGGAATTTGGAATGCGGCCCAGCGGCGACGGCGAGGTGAAGCTCGGGCTCCGACCCAAGGGACGACGCAAGGGGACGGCCGCGAGGAAGTTATGATGACCCTCGAAAGGCAGCGGCGAAAGGAGGACCGGGAGCCGAGCACCGGGAGACGGGGAGGCGGGGCATCGAAGGTTGACGGTCGCCGCAAAGGGTTTTCAATAATCTGGGGCGACGGCAGCGGCGAAAATGCCCCCGGAACCCGGAGGTCGGGTAGCCAGTAGTGTTCCGCCCTTCGAACGGCTGATCCATCACGGAAGTTTCTCGGGAAGGAACTCCCGGAAGACCGAAAGCCCCGGCGGTTCGCCAAGGGAGTAGGACGCAGCCGGGTGGGCCGCGCCAAGCACCGACGGAAACTCAAGCGCTACCAAGGTCCGGTCCGGAGGCACAGGGCGACAAAGAAAGGTGATTCCACGAATGGACGGCGTAAGGTCGAACGGACCCGTGAGGGGCGGGGAGCCGACCGAG
>VDFB02156720.1:0-26821 GCA_007258455.2 Sequoia sempervirens | reverse complement strand
TATCTATTTTTGACTATCGGTATTAAATTTGGTCATAAGTGAAAATAATTTTATACAAATACCTAGTTATTACATCATTTAAAATTGAAGAAGCAATTATTGGAGAAATTATTGTTAAGAAGCATTATTAAGAAAGTCAAGAGAAAAATTTCAATGATTTATTGCAACAATTCAAGATCCAAGCATCATGTAAAAGTGTATGTGAGTTTTTTTATGTTTATGTTATCACATTTTTTGTGAAGACTAGCCCTTGTAGGTCTCCAAGCAAATCAAGAAAGTAAGATCCAAAGCCTTGAGGAGATGTGCATAACTTCAGTCCTTCAAGGAAGCCATTTTTGAGTGGTGAGTTATATTCCATTGGTGATTCATCTTTTTTTTAATCATTTAACCTTATCCCTCAAAAATATAGGCTCTCTTTCATTAGCATTACTATTGTGGAATTGGAAACACTAACACAAGGTTTGAGTAAGGAAAAACCCTATATGGCACAACCCTTCCTCTCTCTTTGAATGTGCAAGTTTCAAGTTTGAAGAATATTGGAAGAAGCTTGAAGATCAACTATTCATTATTGCAATCAAAACCTCACACCTTGAAAACTCATGAAAACTTAGTTATTTCAGAATCTGACAGTGATCTAATAGTGCGACAAGCGGAGAACAAAAGATCTGATCTAGCACCAAAGAATTGTGAAATCATATCTAAATTATCCCTACTAGGACATAGGTTCCTTAGGTGCCTCAGTCTTGCAAAAATTACTCCAAGTTTATAACAGTTGCATAATGTCTCGCTCAGTCCATTTCTACAATCTGTTTCTATCTGTTACTTTCTAGATCTATTTTTTTTACATTAAAATAGTCATTTACATCATTAGATTAATTGAATCATTTCATTTCATCTTTAAGGTTATTTCAAATTTGGCCAAGGATAGGTTGACTCATCTTTCAGGTTGTAAGTCAAGCATATATCTTGTCCAAATCCATCAAACCCCCATCCACAATCATACCATTTCATCATCTCTCCTTCTTTTAATGAAATCAAGGAAAATGTGTCGAACCACATCCTAAAAAGGGATAGGGGTTCCCCTTTTCACAATTTTGAAAATTAATAGGGTACCCTTTGAAAAAAATTAGCCATTTTTAAGAATTTTGAAGAATTTGGCACTATCGTAATCCCTAAATTTTACATCAACATATACATATGTATGAACCATGTAGGAATATGTTGTGTAGTTAAAATTATTTTATTGCATAGTTGACATCATTAAGGAATATTACTTATAGTCTAGATCACCTTGGTATAGCTAGTAGAAATTATTTAAATTATTTTATTGTTCCACAAGTATGTTGATGAACAGTACCAATGGGATTTTGGCAATATCTTTTAAGGGTCCAAACTCTAGTTATATGGTAGTGAACCATATTGGTTGAACCAAAGTTCATGGTAATACAACTTCTAATCATAGGGCACATAGTCCCCAATGGATCAATTTTTACCTACCCGCCACTAGCACTTCATTTGAGAGTACTTTTACCACCAAAGGAACACCATAACTCTTTTGATCCATCACCTAGTTAGCAGGTCACCAACACTAGCCATGTTAGTGTAATTTTTTATTTTCCTAATGGATTATTTGTTTTCCCTTAGTGCTAAGTTCTTCCTACAATTTTATTAATCTTTCTTAGGTTAATAAAGTGAACTTATTTAATTAATAACTACTAGATACTGTGTTTTTGTGTCAACATACTAAAAGGGAGAAGCATTTACTATTTTTAGATCACATGGTGGTCACTCCCTATTAGATGGATTCTCCATCTCCATTCTCTCCCTAGTTCTATATAAACTCACTACCTATCTTGTATTTTCATCGATTCATGTTGATTCATGCAAACATCCTTCCACAACTTCTCTTTGATCTCCTAATACAATATTATCATCTTGACACTGGCACATCACTTGAAATCATGGGTTTGTAATTATGTTATTTTATTGATAAATTTGTAGCTTATTTATCTCATACAAAGATCATGGTTGTTCATTTGTTTTATAATTTTGGCATGGTATTAGATTTTCAATTTTGAGAATTTTGAGCACTTGGATTCTTGATTAAGAGATTGACCTTTTTTTTGTGTGTGATATTGCAAATTCTTGTATTCTCTTCTCTTATGTTTTATATAATGTAGAGAATAAAAAATAATTATGAAGATCTATCAATCTCATATTTTGCATGTATGTTTTTGGTGAGATCCACTGATTGTAGCTTTTCTAGTTAAGCGGCAATATTTTTACTTTTCCAACATGTCTAAGAGGCTCAAGAAAGTCATACTTGACTTTTGTTTCACTCAATTTGGTCACCACATGATAGTAGAATACCAGGGTTTCAAGCTCAAATACAACAAACAATTATTTTTCAAGAATATGTGTATATAATAAATACACATATTCAACAACAACAAAAATTATTGGAGCACTTTTAGCTCAAATAAATCTTTCCATTATACTTAGAAGGACAAATAAATAAATTTTGATATAAGTTTCCTACTTTCAGTGCTAAGAGCATTTGAGGAAAAAAATTACTTGGGAGGCCATGTGGCCCATTTTGTAGGTTTGTAAAATGTACTATTCATAAAGATGAAAATATAAATAAAAGTGTTTTAAAACACTACAAGTGATAAGAATTTCATATAGTGCTTAGAATTGAGTATTTAAGCACCAACATAGTAAGGGTTGAGGATTTAAACCCCTGAAGGAGACCTCAAAACCAACAACTTAAGAACCACCAACAATCTATACAACACATGGAAAAAAATCACAAGTAGTCCCAAATAAATCTATTGAGTAGGAAAATTGAGCCTAGATCCAATAAAGTTAACTAAGATTATCTCATTTTTTCTTCACTTGGCATTAAATATAAACCAACTAAGGTTTGATGATAAATTTCATGTTTGATTTGAAAAGCCTATTTGACATGTAGCCATACATCTAAAAATGTAATTTAGTAGAAAGGTGAAAATAGAAAGTTAAAGAAATGACCTAGATTTGAGAAATGGCAACAATGAGGAACTTGCGACTAAAATTTTGGCCACATTTGCAATGACAAGGACATAGTGCACCCCAAACTAGATTTCTTCATTTCTGGATCTACAAATTTTGGATTGTAGGTTGCAGTCTACACTATGCTTTCTTGAACTGTCACTTGTTAAAACCTCCAGATCTACCCTACACACATGAAAATAGGGGGAAAGGGTATGTTGTATAGGGGATTTCCTAAGTCAATCCTTGTGTTGGTATTTATACCTCCATGTACAATGATTGATGATGATCAAGAGGAAATGCCCTAGGCTAGAAAAAGGCCAAAAAAACCAATAATTGACTAAAATTGATGAATAACAAATGATAATCTTACCTTGATGTGAAAACCATTAAAGAAGAGATTCCATGCATAATCTGATTGGTGGATGCCTTGACTTATTGATAGACCTAAAAAAGTTTAATTCATAAAACATAGTGGATTATTTAAACTAGTGTGTAAAGGATAACTCAATTCATCTTCACAAAATGGCATGACTAATCATAATAGCTCCTTGCACATAAATTGCTTCATTATTCTTGATGTATTTCAAATTGAACTTGATTGATGAAAGTGTTGTAATAATACTTCTAAATCTATCCTTGACTACTCTTGAATAATTTTAGGATCTTTACATTGCTCAATAAAAAGTGTTAGGATTAAAATGGTGAAAATACTTTATATTTATATGCAATTCTTCTAATTTCTTAGAAATAAAATATAGATGGCCAAAATAAATTTTTTAATTTGATAAATTATCGACATCGAAATATATAAATTTGGAGCCAAAAGAGGTGGTCTATGGTGCGCCCTAAAATAGATCAACCATTTTTGGGGTCTAAATATTTGCAACATGAGTATATTGGTATATGGTGTTTTCATTGATGGCAACCCATTGTATAAATATAGAAGTTTTGGTCTGAAGAAGACCAAGTGTTTTGGAGAATTGACTAAGCCCTAGTATGCACATTCAATAATCAAAGGAACAATTTTTTGGTTCACATTGCTCCATTGAGCATCATCATGTCATGTGGTTTTGAAGTGGTGATGGCGTGTGTTTAAGGATTATACATCCAAATTTCAATGTTTTATGTCCTTCGCAATTAAAGATATCAATGATAGTGTATCAGGCTTAGTAACAATAGAGTTGCAGTTGCAGTGTGAATGTTGGAATGCTCTACATTCCTCCGTAGATGAATATTATGTTGTGTAGTTTTGAGGAAGTGTTGGAAGGTGTTAGAAGTGTGTTCACTCCAAGTGGAAAGTGATTTGGTAGTCCTTGTGTTGATTTGTAAATGAATAGTTGGTTCATTCAATTGTTCCTTCACTATTTTTGTTGTGTGGTGCTCACCTAAGGGTTTTGGTGTCGTACAAAGTTGAATTGTGTATATAGAAGATTCATTGGAGTGATTATAGGTCATGCCAACCTATTTTGATGCGATACATTTTTTATTTTCTTTTGCAAGGCATCTGTGATAGAGTTTTGGGTTGATAGGTCATGGTGTTACATGGTTCATCTAATTAAGTTGACCTAATTGGTGTTTTGGTTGGTTGTGGTATATATAGAAGGTTAATTCACTTTGTGATGTGTGGTATTAGATGTAGAACAAAGACTGTGAGTGAGATTTGATGTAGTGTGAAGTGTGAAAGGTGATAGTGGTGAAGTATGAAGTGTGTAAAGTCATTTTTTTGAACTTAATTGGAATTGTGCCTTCAACATATTGCAGATGCATTGTTAGTAGTTCATCCTTAGCAATAAGCCACCCTTTCTTCTACCTCTTTCTATTCTGGGTAATGAGCCCTTGGAAATGAGCCATTCTTTCTAGATAGTGAATCCTTGGACAATGAGTCCACCATTATGTAAATCCATTATAATCCATTATAATCTATTGTGAGCTTATCTTCACCATGGTTTTTTTATTTCAAGATTTTTCCACGTAAATATGGTGTTCTTGTGTTATGTGTTGTGATGCATTCTTTAATTGTTGCTTTCCATTTTTACAAGTTTGATGAGATGCTTTGAATGCATATTTAAGTTGATGAAGTTAATGAATTTTGATGAATATTGATTCACCCCCTCTCAGTATTCTAAGTGTTCAATAATTGGTATCAGAGCTTGGTTCCTTCAATTGGCTTAATTTTTGAGGTAGATCTTGGAGGTGGAACACATGGCTACTAGGAAGTATCCTATTCCTCTAGAAGATATCATACCTTAAGGGTTTATTTAAGAAGACTATGAATTCGATAAGCAAGTTTTAACTCAAATCAACCTTTAATGATTTGGATAAAGTAGAATGTGAGAATATAGACCTAAAAGAAAATATTAAGGATGTAGATGAATGTATTAAGAAGTTGAGGGAGCAACTCAAGAAAGCTAAATAAAGATTCAAGGAAACAAATGAGCAACTCAAACAATCAATTGAGACGATCACTATTTTCAAAGTGCAAGTTGAAGAAGGAAAAAAAGTTTAAAAGACTACTTGAATGAGAAATTTCAAGATAAATATGTGAAATGTTCAAAGCTTGAAGAAAAATTTGCTCCTATGAGGAAAGATCTAGAGAAAGAAAAGATTCAAGAATACAAATTTGAGAAGGGCTCCACCTTGCTTGATGATATCTAGGAACTTGATGGAACTAATGAAAAGCTTTGAGATCATTCAATATTGGGAGAGGTTGATTTTTTGAAAGGGGGTGAATGGGTGGTAACTAAATTTAAAAAAAAAAGAAATCATTTTTTTTGTATTATGCTATGAATATTCTTAATGGTTTTGTCTAGTGTTTATTTCTCTTAACAATGATAGTGGGAACATCAAGTCTTTGAGAATTGTTAACTACATTTACATTATTTTGAAAGTATTTATTCTATTTAAAATTTGGAGTGTTAGAAGAAGAACCACTAGGGGTATCTAAGGGAGTCAATATGTTAGATCCCTTATATTGATTGATTGACTATTGATAAACTTGCAAGGTAGTGGATAAATGTGTAAAATAATTACATTTCATTAATAAAATTATATCTCACATCAAAGGATATAGATTACAAATGAAAAGAAAATACATGTTTTTGTGGGTCTCCTTTACAATTATACTTCGTGAGTCATGGAATCTCAAACCTTGTGGGAAAGGGAGTACGTAGAATTTGTAATTATAGAGGGATTCAATAGTAATGGGGGTGGGGGATTGTGCTCAGGGGGTGAGGATTGGATGAGTAGAGGTAGTGACAATAGATGTACTGTGAAATTGGAAGGGTGTGCAATTTTGACATTACACTTCATTTATAGTTTCACCTCTTATTCAAATCCTTGTATTCTATGTGTCATGCCCAAATTTGAACATAACACGTAACCAAATTTTTTAAATAATGATCTAAAAATAATTAACATTACAAACATTAGGTTTCACATTGATTTGATGTGAATAGCTGTTTGTAATGTTAAACTTTTACCTTTATTTATGTCATTTATTTTACCCTCCAAGTTAACCACTTTCTTCAGTGGCAAGTTGGTAGTTAGAGAGGTAGTTATCTCTCACAAGTTGTTATAAATCTTGAAAAAAAAAAATCCTCAAATTTTCGAATTCAGTTTGCTCAAAATTCCTTTATATACACCTCATTTGATCATTAATAAACACCCTTTCTACTTGCAATTCATGTGATATTGTAATTTCTATTTTGAATCTAGATTTCTTGGCTCCATTTTCAACCTATGTAAGTCCCATTTAATTTTGGTTTTTTTAATGGAATGATTTAATATAATTTTATAGTAATAAATGATCCAACTTTATATAAAATTGGGTTTATTTCTTGATCTCTTAGTATACATTTTATCTTATTTTCATTACAATTATTTATATACCTATCAGGTTTTATAGTTATATATGTATTTATTCACATACATTTATATATAATATTGATATTAATACTTTCATGTACTCATTGTATCCTAGTGTGTGAGAAAGTAATCGTATGTGGAAGTGACCCTTCAAATTTAAAATTTAAAATTTAAATTATGTTGACTTCCATCTATTTCATACTAATTATGATCCCACCTGATACATGTTATGTGTGTTTACTTTTTGAGTTGGTATTTGAAGGCACCCAATGTTCATGAAACAATGAGCAATTGATATTCAACGACACCCATGTGACTGGTTATCTTTTCGTTTTCTGGGTTTTACCCATGTGACTCTCGGGGTGTACCTTCTTACCACCCACTTTTTTTGTGAATATTTATTCTAATATTTGATTTAATATAGATTAATGCCTATTCATCAAAAAAAAATCAAAAATCATAAGTATTGAGAAAAGAATAATTTGAAGAACATTCTTCTTTCAAGAATTAAAAGAAACTTATTTTTTCCTTAAATCATTCTATAACATCTGCATGATTGAAGAGTGTTATCTTTAATAATTTCCACAACCATGAGACTAGTCTAGTCAAAAGACCAACTTAGGAGAACACGATTCTTGTAATTGAATGATTTCCCCAAGATATTTTTAAATATTTATAATCCTTGCACATCCTCAAACATCATTGAAGTCACAAAAATCTATAATTATCGATTTAAAGTCTGTGTCATAAATCAAATCTGTTCAAAAGATTAGACCTGTGACTCTTGAGATCAATCTCACAATGTGTAAGATAGATACACCAAGCTTTGGCAACAAGTCAATTTTGATTTTATCATTATTCTGCTCAGAGTTGCTGTTAACTAGAATAAACTAAGCAGTTAGATTCGCCTCTTTTAAATAATGTGACATTGATGGTTAATAGATACGGCTCCACATATTAGAATGGTAGACTCGTTTTAAAGATAAAAATAGACATCTCGTCAAACAGACATGGAAAATATATGACAGACAAGAGAGTCCATCAATAGCATTAACCTCGTGGCCACAACACTCGCAAAAGAATGCCAACTGTACAGCGATTGACCGCTCTATTTTCCCATCCGCGGTCAGTTGACATGACATCTTTTTTGTCGTTGCTACCTTCAACGCTAGCACAAGATGCTCCCTTTTAACCAGAGAAAATAATGCACCACCAAAATCAACTAAATCTATTTATTTCTACAAATTCCAAATTTGAATGTTTTGATACTTGATTTATCTCACCTTTAAATTAGATTAAATAATTGTTTTGTTCATAAAATTTGACTTTACAGTGATTGATTGCTCTGTTCGTCTGTTCATGCTCAGTTGCCATGATTCTTGTTTGCTGATGTTACGTTCAACATACAGTATTCTGCTGTGAAATGGATATGACTGCAGATGAGAATATTTAACTCTCCTTTAAAGACAAGAGATAAATGGACATACCCATTAAATAGACGTGGAAAAGATATAAGAGGATAAGACTCCATTGAGAACATTAATCCCTTGACTACGACACTGCCAGAAGAGGGTCGACCATTACAGTGATTGATCGCATTGTTTGGCTGTTCATGGTCAGTTTTGTTTTGAAATGCATACGGCTCTACAGATTAGAATATGTACCCTCAGTTAAGGATGAGAAAAATGGATGTATATGACAAGAGAAAAATGGATTCCACTGAGCAAATTAATCCTATGTACCCTAAGTTTAAAGACCAGAAAAACAGATATATCCGACGAGAAAAAGATGGATATATTAAAAAAAAAAGATTACTGAGAGGAGATTCCATTGAGAATATTAATCACGACTCTGACACTCCAAAGGAGTGCCAGTGATCTCTCACTTCATGATTTGCACAACTATTGTTTAGTTTGAACTACAAACTTTTTTAACGAATTGAAATTTGTTGCATCTTATAATGTGATCTGATATAATTTAAAATATTTTTCATGAAGTTTAATCTATATTATTCAATTCTTATTAATTTAATTTAGTATAACTTAATTTAGATTAGTGCATGATAGTTGTGGGAGTGATAAATTTATAAAAAAATGTTGAAGTTAAAAAAAAAAATGAGATGATGAATGATACTTAGTTTTATAATTAATGTGATGGAATATATTTAACATGATGTTAATTTTGACGATTTAGTACAAAATGGATATTTTAATTGTGTTTGTTGTCTAATATTCTATGCTAAACTATAACATTTTTCAATTGAATATACTAGTTAGGTCATTTTTATATGTGTGGATCTCTTAGGCTAGCTATCTATTTGATCCTATTGATTGCACACCTCTACTTCCCAATTCACTTGATTCCCTACTGTCTACACTATCATATATAATAATAATTAAAAATACATTTGGGAGATTATTAGATGACGAGGGAAAATTTATCCTAGGCCAACCCTAAAAAGGACTAGCTTTATAATCATGCAAATGCTCAATGAGCAATAAGTAGGTATATATGTTTAGATTATTTTGATGTAAACATTATTGTTTTCAATTCACCAATTGAATTCCTATTCTAACTATTTATCTTTGTACACTTTAAAATATTTAATGATGCTCAAATGTGAATTATTATCCAAATGAATGTCTTGAAATGCTAAAAAATAATTAATATTAGAAAAATATACAATTAGTAAGCTCCCAACAACTAGTGGAAAAGGGTAGGAGTAAAAACAAATTTGAATTTTAACATTAAGAAATTTAGGGGCTAGATTTGTTGTTGTGGGATTACTATCATACCCACATAAATGACCTAAGCTATAGAGTAGGTAAAATTTCAAGAAAGGATTAGCTCTGTGGAAATTTAGTTGAACAATGATTTGGATATGTGAAAATAAGTGTATTTGTAAAATATGTGAATAATGGCTATAAATGAAGATGGACGGGCATTGTAGAAGGATCCAAACATAACAGAAGAATCCACCTCATGTCTTTATATAATTATGTTAATATATTATCTCAAAAAGGGCCCAAAGATTTTGGGTATTCAAGTTTCACTATTGTATTTTTCACCCAAATCATGGTGCTTGTGAATTCTAAAATGATAATGTATCTCCATGTATGTAAGAAATAAAACATGCATGCAAAGTAAATATTTAAACAAAAATAGGATAATGGATCCATATAAAGTAATGTACCCTAATTGATTTATTTGTATGTTCTTCATAATTAGTGTGTATTATCCATAGGAATATTTAAAATAGAAGAAAATTATGCAATGAGTATCTTGTATCTCACAAATGAAAAGTAGGCACAAACTACTAGCTTAACTAGCCAAGAAATTAAAAATTAAGAAAATGAGAGAGAGTGGGATTAGAAAATTATGCTTATATGGAAAGTGATATGACACATTACTTAAGTGGTATATTGGAAAATGGCATACCATGTGATGAAGCTCCATTTGAATATAATAATAATTTACGATACAAGTATTTATAATTGTTTGCAATCACAACAAAGGAGTATTATATATTTCATATGCCCCTAGAATTGGTTGCATCTACAAGATGCAAGGAAACAAAATAAATGGAAGAATAGTACAAGACATGTAAATGTAAGCTATGTATGTAAGCATGTAAACCCTACAAATTGGTAATTATAAAAAATTCATCACATAATAAGCAAGTAAAATATATAGAATGATAAATCATACAAATCATATGGGTTGTAAATGAATCTCAATGAATATAGTTCCCTCCAACAGGGGGAAACAAAAATGGTGTTGTAACACTCAATGAACAAAAACAACCTTGTAGGTACATAGGAAACTATGATGAAGTTTATAACCCCATCATGTTATCTAATACTATGAGCACAGAAAGGGAAAGGAAAAATAATAGGTCTCTAGTATAATGACATAGGAATTTATGTGTTGGGATACATGTCGCATACACCTTCATAATAATAAAATATTATAAAATAATATAAATAATATTTAATTATGGCACACCATATATATGTAAATACCATAATGAGCTAGTCATTCTTGGGGATGCATCTTAGAGATTTGGATACCATAATAAGGAAGGTGACGTCATAGAGATGTGCATTCATATTTCTGTTCATCCATATCGCATGAAGTGTAGGAGAGAGCATTCATCTGATATGCAAAACTTGGGACTCTTTCTAGATTCAAGACTCCAACCCAGAGAACCCGTGTCGAGAATGAGGCATCCTCAACAATTTATAGGAGAGCTTGAGCTTGTAACCTCATGGAAAATCATAATGAATTTGGAATCTATCCATACAAATGTGGCACACGTCCCACTACATACTGCACTATGGAGTAGACAGCTATTAAGCAGTCTGTCGTGAGCACTAATATAGTGGAGAATAAAGATAGTCACTTTTTGGATACCCATTAGTGAGAAGGGCCCACTTAACACTCATAAGTGGATATGAGGATCTTGCTTTTTATGACAGGGTTGCATCCTATTGTCACATCTTAACGTGGGTGACACCATGACACAGACAATCCCATGTGCTAGCCAGTCAGAATGGTACTGGATCTAATAATTCATTTGGTAACTCATGGTATACCAATTGCCAATCTTCAGACTGAGGGTTAAAAGCATAATCTATCTGGACCACATAATCTTGAGAATAGGCTTGATCCATTTTGATTCTTCTAGCAAGAGATGTTGGCTTTAATTTGATCTCCATATCTTCAATCTTTACTTCAGCTCTCCATCTATGTTCAACAGGATATAACTCAATTCTTGGAAAATCATATCCCGTTCTTGGGTAATGAATCAAATATTGTACCATAGAACTGTGTATTCTTCTCTTAAGCTGAGGATGTATCAAATTTAAAAATTATTCCATATCTGGATTGAATCTGGCACCCACCAAATCACTATATTCTTTAAAGGTATCCTGATCAAAGCTTATTCTAGTAATGAAACCATATTTTAAATTTTTAAGCAAATTCATTTTACTCTGCTTGGACTAGTTCATACCAAACAGACCTTTGATGCTGACATGAAGAGAATTATTTCCACACCAGTATCTTAGGGGGGATTCATCCAATCCAAGAAGTGCCTTAAACTCTTCCTCTTCATCTAAATCTACTAATCCTTTTCCATGGTAGTATCTGATCTGACTTTTTAAGTCAAGAAGCCATTTGTTCAGGAAATAAGATTCCATCAATACTTGAACAACCTCTTTTGGAAGAGATGGAAGACTGGTTATTGTACCATTACCATAATTTACCATATACATTGGCATTCCACCTGGCCTGTACCAATCTGGGGCATTCAATTCTAAGTCATGATAAATAGAACCTACAAGCTCTCTTGTTAGAGTATCAGCTAGGGGGTTGTTCTCACCTTTGATCCATGTTCTATTTCAAAATCATAACTAAGAAATTCAAAGTACCATCTTGCTATTCTGCCTTGAGCTGTGTCTTTATCCAGCTTCTTTTTCAGTAGGCTTCTCATAGCTTGACTATCTGTGTGGACTATGAACTTTACTGGCTTAAGAAAGATTTTAAATTTCTCAATACCTTTTTTGATAGCCAGTATCTCCTTTCATATATATGATGTCTTCTTTCTGTATCAATGAATTTTCCAGATCGATAGTCATAGATATTTTGTTCTCCATTTCCTTCTTCTTGTATTAACACAACAAACCATGCATTGTTAGAAGCATCAATATACAAATATAGAGGCAAATCAGGAGCACGAGTTTGTAGAGAGGGAAAATTTTGACACTTTGATTTTATTCTTTGCATTGCCTCTGTTGCTGCTAGTGACCATTCTTCTTTTCCTTCCTTTAAGTGTGATTGGATGGATTTTTGGTCTTCAGCTAAACCCTTTTAAAAAGGAGACACGTAATTTAAGCATCCAAGAAATCTCTGAATTTTCTTTTTATCTTAAAGAATATCAAGAAATTCTTGAATACGTTGGAGGATATGTGGTTGAAGCTAAACTTTGCCATTGTTCAAATGTAAACCAAGGAAATCAATTTTTTATTTTCCAATCACCATTTTCTTTGTTGTCAAGCATATTCCATGTTTTTTAATGTCTGCATACAATTCTTCTAAATGTTGCAAATGGTCAGTGATAGAATCAAAAAATACAAGGATATCATCGATATAAATAGCATAAAATTCTTTCAAATGTCTAGGGGCTTTGTCCATTTTCCTCTGAAAATAAGTTGGAGTGGTGCATAACCCAAATGGCATTACATTCCATTCATAAATTCCCTGAGGGACTGAAAATTTTGTTTTATACATGTTTGATTCTTTAACTTTAATTTGCCAAAATATAGATTTGCAGTCAAACTTTGAAAACACCTTTTTAGTAGGAACCCTTCTAATTAAATCAGCATTGAAAGGAATAGGATAATTGAAAGGGAGAATTATATCATTCGGAGGCTTGTAATTTATGCAAAATCTCTTTTTAGCTCTTGCTTGTCCTGCTCTTCTATTAACTAGGAATGCAGGACATGAGAATGTACTTTTACTAGGGTGAATGAAATTCCCTTCTAGTAGCTCATTTAAATGCTCATCCATCTCCTTTGTCTCTGTAGGACTCATCAAGTAGGCTGGATCATGTGGATTCATAGATTGGCATTCTGGTCTTATCTGAATCTCACATTCTTCATGATCCTAGGACTAGAACTGTAATGGGTTCATGCTACAACATTCTATTTCAAACCTTTGTTTAATTTCTCCAAAAATATTAGATGTATCTTTTCTTAGTTATTTTACTGATTCTTTCTTACCTTTTTTCCCACTGTTCTCAAATTTATGATTAACTATCTTGAGAGCAGGACTTTCAATTTGTCCATCTCGATACCTTAATGAGATCTTGTGTTTCCAAAACTGAAGAGGCTCATATTTTGTAAGAAATAGAAAACCTCATAGAACATCATCTTCTAAATCATTGTATTCAATAAAATCTATTACAAACATCTTTCCCATTATCTCAATATGTACATCCTAAGCATACCTTCCCATATGGATCCTTTCTCTATTGATTTCATAACTATGTGGTAAATCAGGTCAATGCTTCCAGAATTCTGGAGATATTGCATTGGCCTTGGCCAGTGAGCGGGAAGAACATGTATCCACAAATGCATCTAGAGGAATCTTCTTGTATCCTGGAAAACAAAAATTTATTCTAACATAATTTCCATTATTTGCTAGCAATAGTGAGCAAGATTTGTCTCTAGTCTTTTGGACTACACTATTGCCACTATTGCTTTCTTCTGCTTCCTCTTCTTCTCCTTGAGAGGAGAGTTTTTCAAATCAGATTATTGATCTACTTTGAACAAAGATCTTTAATTTCTCCCACTGTGGAAGAAAGAGATCTCTTATTTCTTTCTGTTGATTCTACAACAATCTTCTAAGGTTTGCTACATCATTCATCAAAAGATCAAACTTTTTGAAAATTGTAATGACATCAGTATCAATATCTGATGTCTTCTGTTTGGAAGAAGATTTGGAGGAAGAAGGTTTTTCTCTCTTCCATGGAGGGATTTTGTATCCATGGTTGGTTTCTTTCGCAGAGCCTTTAGAAGGCTTCTTTTGCAACTTAATTTGTTTCTCTACTTTTTCTTTATCTAACTCTAATTGCTTGAGACAAGCCAAATGTTGGTGAACAACTTTTTTTCTTTCTTCCTTTGTTCCTACTAATTTATAAGGATCCTTTGACTTCTCAATTTGAAGTTTCACTTGAATATCCTTTAATGTGTCTTTGAGAAGTGTGGTAAGGAAATATTCATCAGGATCAAAACTGTCTGATTCATCATCAGAATATCTCTACATCTTTCTATTTTTGTCCTTCAAATCCTTAAATCTCATCATAAAACTTGAATCAGGATCAATCTCAACTAATTCATATAAATTTTCTAAATTATCATCAGAAATATTTCTACTATCTATGATTTCCCATCCTGGATTCTCATATTCAAACATAGCATATAACTTAGTTCCAGGATTTAGCTTTTTGGGGAAATTAGTAGCATAATGAGGTCCCTTGCAGATAAAACATTTTATGCCTTTAGGGGCCTTCCTATCTCTTTTCTTTAACAACTATGGAGGTGTTTTTTCTGGAGAATTTTCTTCTCTTGTAAGGGACTTCCCTATACCTTTTCTTATTGCCATACTTTCCATGTTGTGTCGGAAGGTGTATTCTCCTTCATGATATTTAGCTTTAGAACACCTTTTTCACTTACATTTCCTTCCGCAGCCACCTTTCTTGAATTTTTTTAATTGTTGAAAATCTTTTAATTGATTGATAGGAGGAAGATCACAAAATTCTTTGAGATTACAAATATGATTATATTCCTCCTTGTTGAGCTGCAAAGCTGCTAACAAACATTTATTTTCCAACTTGTATTTGATCAATCTTTTGATAGTTGGAAAACTGACATCATCAAGTTGTTTATGTTCTTTCTGAATGATATAGTCTTGCGCCCAAGTTCCTAATCCATAAGTGAGTGAATTAAGATAGTATTTTTTTGTTGCCAAGTCATGCATTTTTCATGTTGCAACCATGTATGATTCAAACATACAATTATACTCATCAAGTTTTTCCAATTTTTTCAATTTCATTGATTGTAGTATCTTATTGGCTTCAAGAGCTTGGTTAGAAATATCATCACAGAACAAATCAATAAGAAACCATTTGAATTCATCAAAACCAACTTGGAAAATATCATCTTTACCCAAATTTTTTGGATCCACTAGTATGGGATCTGAAGATTGTGCTTGGGTTACTTTAGGTCTTGGTCCTTGATCTGGAAAATTATTCCACCAATTTCTCAACTTTCCAAACATTAATCTGACAACATACAAAACTTTTTCTTGTTCTATCCATGAACCACTTCTTTCAAACATGTTTTCCGGTGTGTCTATCCATGTGCAGATAGCTTCATAGGGATTTACTAACTTATCAATATTCAAAATATAACCACTAGAAGCATAAGGTCTCATCTATTCCATTTTGAGGTTTTATGTAACCGGTTCTTGCATTTCTATGTCTATTGACAGCTTCTTTAGTGATTCTCGAGGTTCCTTTTCTTCAATTTTCTTATAGCTAGAAAAATCTAAATCTATTTCTTCAAAATCATTATCTACAGAAGTTTTAGACTCACTACAACTATCAGAAAGAACTAAGGTATTTACATCAGATGTCTTAGCTTCAGATTCTTTGTTAGAAAAACCCGGTTCATCCATATATACTGGTTCTACTTGTTCTTGTTCTACTCCCAATTTTGCAAGCCAATCTTTTAAATATTCTTCTTTATTTGCTAGACTATGTTCCTTAATCTTGGGCATTGGAACATGAGGTGTTGGCTTGTGAGAAGGTTTATGAGAAGATGAAGCTTATGTTTCTTCTTTATTTGCACTATGTCTTTTTTGTATGAGTACCTTCTTTGGTTTGGGAGGTGGTTGTTCAACAACTTTTCCTTTCCTTTCTATGTCTTCTTCTTCAGAGCTATCTTTCTCAGTTTGTGAAACTCTTATCTTTTTAGTGAACATTCTCACTTTTTCCAGATTCTTTGCAACAAAATCTAGGAGAGTTTTGTTTTCTAAATCATTTACCTTCCTAGGAGTCTCATAATTTTGTTGGTCATCATAGATATGAGTAAGATAGTTGTCTTGGTGTTGCTGAGTAGAGATGGCAGTCTTAACACTCTTGTGAACCTCTCTTACATCATAGCTAACACCAACTATATCATTTGACAGATAGAACTATAATGTTTAGAATTCAAGGCAGAAGTATATATCTTTTGTTGATCAGTTGAAACACTCTCTAACTTATTTACAACTTCTAAACATAAATCACCAGAAAATATAACATCTATAGCCATGTCATCTATGTTTTCTTGAGCAGAGATCATCCATTATGCCATCTAATTCCTCTAGGCTTCTGAATTCTTTTGTTTCCTACCTAGATCTGTATGAATTCTTGCCTCATACCTTCCCCATAATCTCTTATCAAAATTAATGATAGTAAATGTCTCAGGAGCTGGCCATCGACCAAGCACGTATCTAATTATCTCCTATTCTTGGTCATTTAATTCCATTTTATCGATATTTTTCTTTTCAAATCCTACTCATGGGAGCTTTCCTTTAGGGATCTTCTCTTTCATCATGCAACCCTTTTCTCCCATTTTTGAGTTTGATCTCTTTACCCTTCTGATTAGATTTTTCTTCTTCTTTAGGGGTCAAAGCAATTCTTTGACTGATCTGTCTAGCCAATCTATCCATAAGTTCTAGATTGCTACTGAGATTAGAAAGTGTGGCCAAAGACGCTCTTGATGGATAGGGATTTACGAGGGGTTGTTTGTACATGGGGAAATGACTGGATGATCCTAAAGATTATTCAGGATTATAATCAAGATATGGCTTATTTGAAGTACTAGGGAAATTATGAGACATAGAATAAGATCTTGTGGACATACTTGGTCGTCCACTAGTAGAGGCTTCAGGCTACTCGAACAAAGTTTCATTAGGAAGAGATTTTAGATCTATGCTAGCGAGCCTTCGACTTTGTGTATAGGGTTTTTCTGATAGTAGACTCCTAGAAGGATTTGTAGCTTTTGGAATCTAGGCTGGGATTGATTAATCAGCTTTTCAATTATAGGGAAACCTATATCAAACCCAGTTGCATTTATATGTCTACCAAAATCATCAACATTTGAGTTGGCTTCTGGATAACTTACCCCGGTTGGAAATTTTGAGGGAGAAAAAACAATATTTAATTATGGAAAATCATAGATATGCAGATACCATAATGAGCTAGTCATTCTTGGGGATGCATCTTAGAGATGTGGATACCATAATAAGTTAGGTGGCATCTAAGAAAATATTTAATATTGAAAAAACTTAGTATTAAATATTTAATTTGGAGGTCATGGTTTAGTGAGCTCATGGTTTATATAGTATCACTTATCCATTTTTTCCAATCTTATTCTCCAAAAACATGAATATGAATGGTTTTGATGTTATCTTGGTGTCTAATGTTAGATTAAGAGTCTCTTGTATATTACCTATGTGAGTAGAGGCATCATTAATTTCTATGTGTGGTTACATATTTCTCATTTTATTATTCACATGAAGGAATGCAACTAGAATGATTGATACTTCAAAATCTTACATAGAGACTCTACAAGTGTATTACAATCTTGTCTCTTAAGATAATACATTGAGTTGTGTGGGTGATTTTTGAGGCTCTATTTTTTCCTTCAGAGGATTTTTCTAGAGTACATATGGTGTTATCTTGTGGTATGTTTATTATTCTTTTGTATTGTGGATTTTGGATACTCATTTTATATTTATTTCTATTATGAGAGATATATAGAAATTAATAGTTTTATTTTGGCCAAAAACCAACTTTATAGCCAATAAATTATATTTTATATATTTTAAAACTCAAAACTCACACTTTTCTAATCATATTAATAGAAGCAGGGTTTAGACACCTTTCTAAACATTCTCCCACTTGGTTAACACTCTTCAAGAGAAAAGGAAGTACTTCAATGCCATAATCTAATTTCTAGGGGTCGAATCGCCCATAGAATTATAGGACCAACTAAACTTTTATGTGCTCACTAGCTTTGTTACTAAATCTGTAATATTATATAAAGTGTCAAAATTTTCTAACATGAACCTCCCTTAATCTATTATATCTCAAACAAAATGGTACAATACATCAATATATTTTTTATGCATTGGGGTATGTGCTTGGGGATCATGATAGACCCAAAAAGTGGCAATATGATGGGTATGCAGGTGATGACTATTTTTACCCAAAATTGATGAAATAAAAAAGGTTTTTAAAAGAGATTCTCAGCTTTCCACCAATATAAATTATGCTTTACTTTGAATTTAATAAGTAGTTATTATTCATTTTCTATTCAAATTATGACTGAAGTCTTGATTGATAAGAATTTTGATTGAAAGAAACATCTATAGCTTTCAACGATTATCACATTTGTTGAATCAAAACATGTGTCACATTCTATGTTTACATCTTTATGGGATTAAAAAATAAAGAATTGAATTTCATGAATTTTTAGCAAGTTAAGATTGGTCCAGGACATATGAGTTTTTATATTTTTTTAAAAGTTGCAATAAAAGATCATAATTAATTATTTACTTGGAAAAAATTATAAAAAATGGCCATCACATCGGGCATGAGGTCACTCTACTTATATCTAAAAATATTATCATTTTATTGTGGTTGGCGTGTTATATAGACACCTACTTCTTCCCTATTTTTCCTGAGAATTTAAAGTACCTCTACATTGAAATTTCAAATTTTCACAAATAGGTTTTTTTTTTTTTTTTTTTTATTTAAAGAAACCCCAACTAACCTAGTAGTTTAGAAACTCTTGTCAATTTTCTATAGATTCTATTGTTCGCATATTTTGAAATAATATAGATAACATTCAAATTTTTTACATCAAGTTGCCCTAACTTTGATTTTCTAAATTTTTGCCACTTAAGGGCCCTACCTATTTTTCCATGATGATCCTACATACCCATTTGGCATTAGGTTTTTTCCAAATTTATGAAACTCTAACTAGCAAAATAAACTAAAATGCCTCTTGTCTCTAGTCCAACATCTAAACATAATATATTAAGCCAAATAGCTTCCTTATAAGCATGAGTTTCTTCTATGTACTCTAATTCTATAGTGAAAAACTAACCACATCCTATTTCTTACTCAACTAACCAATTTTACCACCAAAAATAGTAAAAACATACCCACTAATGGATAGTTTATTGTCAGCATCTCTATCTCAATCTGAATCAACAAATCCATGAGTAGATGATGAATGCTTTTCTATTGAAGGATAACCATGATAGAATAATGACTACTCATAAGTACCCCACAAATAGTTGAATACCTCCATCACTATTTTATAATGTACTTTTATAATATTATCCCTAAATCAACTAAGGATTCCCACTACTTGGGCAATGTCGAGTCTTATGTAGACTATAGCATACATGAAAATATCATCTAAACTTAGAGAGTAAGGTACTATCTTCGTATCCTTCATCTCACTAGGAGAAATTGGATACTAATTAATAGATAATTTTGTCCTCAGTGTAACAAGAACACACAATGACCTATGATAAAATATGCTAAACCTATCCAACACTGAGTTTGCATACTTACTCTAGCCCAACCAAAAGAAAAAATTACACTATATTTTGATCTCCATCCTGAAGATGTACCTAACTTCACATAATTCATTCATTTCAAACTATGTTGAAAGATGAGACTTGAAATAATAAATAAAAACTTTCCATTTATTAAAAAAAATAATTCATCAAGATATAACACAATAATGAGAATACAATCACCATCCATATTATAGTAGATGAAATGATCTAATTTTTATATAAAAAATCCAAAACTTGATATAAAGAGTCAGACCTTTAGTACCACATCCTAAGAGATTACTTAAGACCATTCTAGACATATTTCTTCAACTTATAAATGAAATGTTTGTTATGTTTTTTATTATAAAGCTCAAATTGTCTCATATAAATATATTCCTCTAAATCACCATGAAGAAATATTGTCTTCACATCCATCTATCAACCTAAAAATCATACACTATAGAAAGAGACAATATAAATTGAATGTATGATAGTTGTTCTATTGGGGAGAAATTATCACCATAATATATTCCATCAACTTGTTAATAACCCTTAACAACCAATATTACCTTATAATCTACAACACTTCCTTCAAACCCTATTTTATTTTGAATACCCATTTACATACAATAGGATTTCATTCATCAGGAAATGGTACTAGGTCCCATGTGTTATTTCTCTTCAAATAAGTCATGTCATCACCCATGTCCACCTTTCAAGAATCTACATAATTCACACCCGCAACCTCCTTTATATTCCATGTCTCATCAGTTTTAATAATAAAAAAATCTCCAATCAAAGGGAGTATACCTATCTAGTTATTTTCTTTTCTAATTGAACCTCCTCAATGATAGAGGTGGAGACTAAATATTTTCTCTAGTACTTTCTAGACTATCATTATTTGCATCCTTCTCTAGATAAAATATTATGGAAGAAGAATTAATTTCTCTAAAGATAACATGTCTACTATACAAAAAAATATTTTCCACAAGATCCTAAAGCTTGTATCATTCCAAACCAAAATTATATCCAATGAAGATGCATTTTATAACCTTATTCTCCAACTTTAACTACTTCTCCCTAAGGATATGTACATATAAAACACAACCAAATACGTTTGAATGAGGAAATTTACCATCCACACCTTCATAGGTGTTTATTAAAAAGATATAATTTATGAGACTTGTTAAATAGGTAATAAGCTATGGAAACTACCTTTACCAAAATAAATCCAATTTAGCCCTAGTAAGCATGCTTCTAGCCATATACATAATCTTGTTTACTAATTTTGTAACTCCATTCTATTGAGGGGTGTTTTATTGTCTCTATATCCCATGATCCTTATAAAATCTATCAAAATAAATTGAACAAAAATCATTGTCATTATCAGTTCTCAAAATCTTTGTCTTCCTCTCAGTCCAATTCTCTACAACAACCTTAAACTATTTAAAATAATTGAAGAATTTATATTTAATTATAGGTAAATATACCCATGTCCTTCAACTATAATCATCAATTAAAAACATAATACATATATTTGGAAATTGAAGGAATGTTAACATGACCAAATACATTAGAATGGATTCAATCCAACACTCAAGAAGATTTATGAGAATTAGAGTAAAATTGAATGATATTTTTTTTATTTATATAATATTCAAAAATTCAATATTAAAATTATTTAACCAATAAAAAAATGTTAAGTCATTTTCTATGGTTCTTAAACCCTTCTCACATATTTTACCCATCCTTTGGTTCCATAACATTGTTTTCTCTAATTCTAGCTCTGTCTCAAAAGTATGAGCAACCTTAAGTACCCAAAAATAATGACCATCAAAATTAGACTCGCCACATCTCTTTATTGCTAGTTCTAATGGTGAAGGTAAATATTCTATAGATCTCTCCACTATAGGAATTGAACAACTATTACACACATAAATTTAGCTAAAATAAAGTTTCAATCTAAATTTTCGTAGCAAGAATCATAGCTTATCTAACTATTTTAATCCATCGACTAAGTAAAATAACTTGCCCAATCACATCATTCAATTCAATTACAAAAACTAGGTTATGTGGAAAACTAGGAATATGTAGTAAACTATTGATCCCCTTCACACATTCATTTAGGAACTGAATCAAGACTCTACCATTACAAATAATCTTAAAATGAGAATCATATCAAAGGTATATTGTATGACCGTCATAATCTCCATATTTGGTTAACCAACCTCAATGTGAGATCACGTGGAAAGAGGCACTAGATTCTATCAACCATGCACCTTTCAATGTATGAGTAGCCAAGGTAGTGACAAAAGAATCACCTTCATCATGGGAGGATATTTTAGACTCGTCATAAAAATGTATCATCATAATTTGTCTTTTTCTTTTCTCCTCCTCCTTACTATCTCTTCTTAGATGTCCAAATTTTTCCCAACTCCAACATTTCACCTTGAACTTACTAGGAGATTGTGATCTCTCACAATATTTGGATCTATCTACTTATCCTACTTTTTTTTCCTTCTTATTTCCTTTTTATTGGATCTATCATGAACTTATTAAGCCTCCTTAACTATCTAAAAATAATTTCCTCTCATTTCTTTAGAAATAAAATGTGTAACCACTTCATCTATCTTGAAATTGGTGGTAGTGCTCCTAATGACCAAGGCCAAATGGTCCCATAAATTTAGCAATGAACGCAACAAAGTCATACACTGATCATTCTTCTCCAATATCACTCCCATAGAGTATAACTAGGTAACTATTATATTGAATGTTCAGTTAGATTTTCAACCATAGAATCACCATCCTCAATCTTGAGGGTATATAGTTCCTTTCTAAAGTAAATTCAATCACAATTTCTCCAAGATTCTTCAAAAGATTTATTATGGTAGTATCTTTATCCATATTTAAAAATATTAAATTGGCCAAAATGAATCTAATAAGATCAATTTATTTTCTATACATCTTAGCTGAATATTACTATGATGTAGCTATAGGTTTGAATTTAGATACTACAAGCCATAACTATTGATTTATGAGCACATCCTCCATTTTGAGCTTTGATAACTTAGTGTTTATTCTTGAGAACTTCTCCATCTCAATCCTTGATACTATTACAATATATTCTTGTAATAAGCTAAAAATTTATATGTTCAAGCTCCTACTCAAATCAAGATTAGTACAAAAAATAGTCTACCCAATGCATATAATCTTGGGTGATTAGTCTTTGATACCAAATGAGAGGAAGAAAGGTGTAATAAATACTTCCTTAACTAAAATTCATGAGCTAAAACTATGCAAAAATAGCACCCAAATTATCCCCCCATAAAATATTCCTAATAATGTTTCATAAAATGCATCATAAGTTTGTCAATAGGTGTGACTCCCCTTTATGCAAGTCTTTTATGTGTCCAATAGTTTTTCTCATTTCCTATGAAAACTTTCAAAGGCCATAAATTTTGATCAAGGAGTTTTATTGTGCCCATTTTAAAAAATTATAGATTAAAGAGATTGGTGTGATAAAACCACCTTCACAATGATAAACAAGCCAATAAATTTTCTTTTCCACAAACCAACTTTATAGCCTTGAAATTATTTTTTATATTTTATAATCCTTAAATTGCACTTTTGTAATCTTATCAATAGAAGGAAGGATGGAAAACCTTTTGAAAAATTCTCCCTCTTATTGAGCACATTCAAATGGAAAAGGGAGTATCAAATGCATAAACTAATTTCTATGGTTTGAAATGCCTATAGAATCATAATACTGCACAACTAAAATTTTGCATGCTCATTGTATTTGTTGTTAGTGCATCTACAATATTTTGTGAAGTGTCAATTTTTTTCACCATCACCTTCTCATCCTCTACAATATCCAAAATAAAATGGTAGTATACATCACTATGCTTCATCCTCACATGCCAGGTTAGGTTCTTTCCTAGGCATATGACACTCAAACTACCAAAACGAATTGTAATGGCTCTCTCCTCTAGCCCAACATCTAAACATAATCTCTTAAGAAATATGGCTTTGTTATAGGCATGATGTTATTCCATATAATCTAATTGTATAGTGGATAATTTGACCACAAGATATCAATTACTCATCTAATTGATTGCAACATCAAACATAGTAAATACATATACACCAGAGGATCTTTTACAATTAACATTTAAAGCCCAATCTGAATCCATAATTGATGAATACAAATATGAGAGGAATGACCCTTGGTAGTGTTGAAAAACCTAGTAATTTTTTTTTCTACCAAAAACCAACTCTATAGAAAAAAAATTGATTTTTTAATTTTATAACCCAAAAATTACATTTTTGTAATCTTATCAATAGAATCAAGGTTGAAGCTTTAATCCTGAGCTAAAATCCAAGAAGTGTACTTTTATTGGATATATGGAATTAATAATTTTCGAGAACAATTTGGGATTATGAAAACCATAAAATCATTAGGAGAAGATATGTGATATTTAATCAATAGTTCATGTATGAAGATTAGTTGCAGGGAAAGAAATAGGAAAAAGAAAACATAAAATATATGGTTCTCGATGAAATTATAGAAAATAAAGTTCCAAAGGTTTCAAAAAATTGAAATGTTCAACAACAAGAAAAATAGTAGGTACCTCAAACTCTTGCAAGTGTTACTAGAAGATCTACAAGGTTAAGTAAACCCCGTAAACAATACTCTCCTTCATTCTATTATGTATTATTGACGAATTCTAGTGAACTAGAAAGTTATGAAGAAGAAATGTAGGTAGAACTAGAAAGAAGTTGGAGAAATCCATGAAAGAGGAGATGGACTCTTTGATACAAAACCAAACTTGTGACTTGGTTCAATATTTTTTCCTAGTAAAAGAACATTGCAAAACATATGGGCTTACAAGATGAAGGAAGAATAAGGTACAAGGAAAGATTTGTTGTAAAGGGTTTGGCATAAAAAAAGGGTATAAATTTTGATGAAATATTTTCTTCTATTGGTAAAATGACTTCAATTAGAACTATTTTAAGTCTAGTGATAGTATAATATTTTCATCTAAAAAAATTAGATGCAAAGACATTGGAGGAAGATATTTATATGCAACAGCTACAAGGGTATGAGGTCAAAGGGAAGGAGAATTTAGTATGCAGGTTAAAGAAATTGTATGGCCTAAAGAAAGATCCACTACATTGATATTTAAAATTTGATAGGCTTATGACAGATGTCAATTTGACTACTGTGTTTATTTTAAGAGACAAGATAATGGGATCTATATTATCTTGTTATTATATTTAGATGTCATGCTTATTGTAGTGTCTAACATGTAGGACATACATGTTGGATGTTGTGGATATGGTTGCTAATATGCGGTTGTCATTGATGTCAACACTATTAGAATTTGGTGTATCAGAGGTTGAATATGTCGAGGATATTGAGAAAATTGTAAAAGGAAGTGTTCTAGGTTCCCAGTGGAACTGTGCAGGTCATGATGGCGTCTTGTTATTTACATTGAATTTCAGTTGGTGTAGATTAAAGGATTTATTTTTGAATGTTTCTAGATCATCTACTGTAAGTTTTAGAGGTCCACGTGAAGTTTTGATTGTTTTGTGGTATGACAGTGTTTCTATGGTCTCTGTCAGTGTTCTTGAACAAAAATTCTGTGATTCTATTAATCTATGTTATTGTGGATGTTTCTCTGTTGCTTCTTGGTGTTCTCAAATTTCTCTAGATCATTCTATATCTTTGTGGTACATCCACATTAATCAAAGAGCTCATGGTTGAAGATCTTTTCTGCTTACATGGGTGATCCCATAATAGTGGTTTACAATTTTGGCCAAACTAGACACCTAAATTATTATTTTAACTAAATCTTCAAGACTGGCACCTATAGCTGCTAAAATATGAGGAATTTGAAGATGGTGCAAACTAGAGTCTCATCAAAATTTGTCTGTAGATTCTAAAAATATTTTTTTCAAAATTTTTGGAATCAAATTGCACTTCTTTTTCCATCTCCCACGAAAATAGATTTTTTTTAGAAAACAACATTTTTAAAAAGTGATGCACACCATATAACGCATAACTTTTTCCCAAGGATAAAAATTTAATTCTTTCCAAATTTAGATTTGTAACTCTGATATCTAGTGTCTTAGTTAGATAGTTTTATTTAAATATTTTTTCCTTTAATCAAGTTTCAAAGTCAACAAATTACACTGTACACAGCTGACCAGATAACGCTGTGAATCCTTTTGTATATGTCAAAATTTAATTTAATTTTTCATATCTGACTTAAATATCTAAAAATTCACATTTTTCTTTTTCTTTTTTTGATAATCTTCTATTTTTCCACATGTGAAGAACAAAGAAATTCATTTTTTATGAAAAGTTATGTTTAATAAACTTAAAAAACAAATACATAACAAAACCAAAACATATTAAAATTATATTCATTGGATAGCTTGTTCTAAGGAATACCATAATCATTTGAAATAAATTTTAAATGAATTCATTTGATCCCCAAAAATCTAAATCAAAAGTTATTTTTTATCAGCATTTTGATAGGTGTAAAGGAGACGCATTTATAGGTATGGTTTAAAACTAGCGAGGTTCTATCCAATGTGGTTTGATCTAAGGTGATTTGATCAAACCCTCTTCAATTGGAATCCTTAAAATGGAACTTTTTAAGGCTTAAATCATTATATTTTCTAAAACTATGTGATTTCAGCTAAAATTCGTTCATCTCAGGAATTGTAAACC
>VDFB02156719.1:0-32607 GCA_007258455.2 Sequoia sempervirens | reverse complement strand
AGGCTGAAACTACTACTGTACACACCAAACAACAATAATAAAATGCATAAAAATGAACTGAGAAGCAGTTCATTGTCCCACCAGGTGTGCCAAAAGTGTTAGTTCCCCAAATTCACACCCTATTTGCTAAGCCTTGAGTGAACTTAGCAGATTTGGACTAACATGGGACTACTTTCAGGTTGTGGGTAACCTATTTGAAAGTAGAGCTCCAGTGATAAGGGTTGGCTTCCCCTTTTGATGCCACCTAACTACTTAATCTCTAAGATAAGGATAAGATTTTGCATAAAATAAACCTAATGTTGAAAAGAACCTAAGGTGATACACCAAAAAAACCTAGACCTATTAATAGCCTTACACATTCAAATTAATATCTCAAAGTTTGACTCACACAACTCACTTTCCAATACAGTTCACATCAATAATTTGTAAGGAGGTCTGTAACAGTGCTTTCAAAAGGAAAATAGATTTTCACAGTCAATAACACCATGAAACAACACAGCTTATAACTTGTAAACATACATTTTCTATTAAATGGATGTAGGAACATGAGACAAGTTTGCAAGGAAAGATGAATTTTCACAAAAACAAACTGATCAACCATTAATGGCATACCATGAAACATGTAGAGAGAAGATAAAAATGCTCCAATTTATTAATTCAAAGTGCTTACTATATAATAGGTCTATCTGAGTTACAATACAGCTCCATGAAAATAACTCCAAGAAAATAAAGCTATCCTCTTGCTGGAAAATGAAAGAACTCCCTCAAATGTTCAAAATGAACATACTTAAATCAAAACTCACCAAAACCCCCCACACAAGTGCTTCCAGAATATTCTAGTTAGATACAATAGAAAAGGCCAAAAAGAACCTTCTAGAACTCTCAAAAATGTCCTCCACATGAAGAAAAGTTAGTCCAAGTCAATAGTCACCCCAAAAATGTGACAAAAAATGCCTCCAGATAGCCTCCTTTCCACCAAAATCAGTCAAAATAGCATCCGACACATTCCTCATTTCTGCAAGTCATCATTGGTCCTCATTCAAGACTTGACCACATTCTCCATCATGCAATATGTGTGTTTTTGAAAACACATGGCTTTAAAAAACATTAAAGATAATGACCTTTTTTAAGTGATTCATAAAACATCACTTAACAAGTCACTTTACAATTCAACACAAGATAAGGGACCCCTCCATTAATATGTATTACATTTGCATTTAAAAGCAATCTGAAAGTGATTTTCAAATCACTTACATGATATCTTCAAAAGTTGGAAACAAATGCAACATATAATATCTTATCTAAAATCCTTCAAAAGTTTCTAAGGCACTTGACTATATCAACCTATCACACTCTGCATTTTACTCACACATGGCAATACACATATTTGCAAAGGCATCATAGTCTCCAAAATACCTGGCCAATATGGTCGATCTCCAAAACCCTTGGAAAGCATATTCCAAGTCACATGATTATTGGGAAAAACAAAGGCATTACATTTGTGTAACTTAACACACTCCATGTTGCGGGTAGTTTGAAACACCTAGCACAAAGTTGAAATAAAGGGAAAAAATCCCTAAGGCATAAAATGCCTAAGTGAATAAGTCAAGTTTCAACCCCCATTAAATTTACCACATGCCTCAATTTTTAAAACATGGGATAAAAATTCCCATCGGCACTCAAGGGTCAAACGCTAATCATTCAACGCCCAAATAATGAAAAAAACACCATCATTTGGTCGCTTGGAAAATCTAGAGCAAGGCTCTGCCACCATGGGGTTTGAGAAAACACAGAAAAAATGTGGAGAATCACATTGGATTTTGGTGATTTACTGAGGAAGACACAATGGAAACATAGGTAAGAGAATTTGTTTGATATAAATCTGCATCTTATTCCTTCTTTGGAGCTCCTTCATTCACTTTAGGTTGCGGCCTATAGCATTCTCTTGACCATTTTGTCACTTTTATTGTTGGTTATTGTAATTTCCTTATTGAAAACTCCCATGAGAAGCTTGTATGAAGATTTTGATAAATGAAAAGCTTGCAAATTGGAGAAATTAAATGAGAAAAAGCTCAAGGTGAGTTCAGTCGACCACTCCATTGTTGTTTTTGAGCAATAGAAAGCCATTCAAGCTCTTCATTTTTCTGAGATAACAACAAATGCTCATTTTCTTTTCTTTGCATTCATTAACAATGACACCTTCATCATTGTTTTTGTTGTTTTCATGAAAAAAATGACTCACTGGTCATGACCACGAACATAAAAAGTGTGTCTTTTATGTAGCTCAGCTTCACTTTTGAAAACCCTCATGTTGTCTTTTCATTTTTAGTTTTTATTTCATAAATTTTTAACCCAAATTGGTTTCTTGATATGTAGAAGGAAAGGACTTGTTGTGAGCTCGCCCTCCATTTTTGCAAACTGGGTTTTTCTACATTCATGATTTATGTTGCATTTTGAATTTTAATTGCAAAACCCTATTTTGGGTTTTCTGTAGCATGATATTTCTATGAATCTATAACTGTTTGTTAAAGAACCCAAGTGGGTATCTTGATTTTCTTGAAATTTCCAAATTTGTTGCAAAAAATGCAAATGATTTTGTAAGTTCATTCCATTTTTCTGTAAAAAATAGCAATGTTGCTCCATTTTGAGGCCCTAGGTGGGTTTTCCACATTTTGTAGAAAAAGTTCAATCTTGACAACAGCCTACCATAAAACATGAAGTGCCTTCCATCTTTCTGATTCCTGTAGGACATTCTCCATTTTTCCATTTCTATATGATTTTTTTATGGTGAACCCATATGGCTATTTTTTTAAATTTGACAAGCAACTTCAAATTTTTTTGTAGAAAATGATTCAATGTTATTGCACATTGTGGGTACAATGAACACCCCAATTTGTAGCAAAATGTGCCCTTTTAGTGAGCATTTAACTGGGTTTTTTGTAGCACTTCCTTTCTATAGAATGTGTATGAAAATGAAAACCCCAAAGTGGGTTTGGTCACTATCCTTATCAATGTAAAGCTCCTTGAAAGTTGACCCAGCAGATGCAAATCTTGAAATAAAATCCCTCACTCTTCTATAGACTCTTATTTCTTTCAAGATGATTTATTCCTCACTTTAGGATAAAGTAGGAATGGGAAAGTTTTACTCTTCAAGGATAGCACGATTACACTTTTTCACAATTGCAACTATAATTATTATTTTCATTTCTTCTCCACAACTCTATATGGTCTTTCATTGGTTGTTGCATCCCATTGTTTATGCATTGAATTGACCAAATTACTCATTGATTGGTGACTTACCTTAAATCACATTTATATTTTTCAATGCACATGACTGCCCCATTAGAAGTAATGGTTGCTACTATTTTGGTTGGATCTGGGACTACTCCATTGGAACACACTATGTTGTCACTTGTACATTCATTGTTGCCACTATTTTCTCATTCATGATCCACTTCGAGTGTCACCTTGTAACTAAAGGCCATGGCCAGTAAAGAATCATAACTAGCATTGAAATCTCTTTCTTTCCATAGGTTTGTGACTTGGAAATAGGCTGCTCTTCTCATGTAATATATTTTCACATTGGTTAATTAAAATGTTGAGGCTTGACCCTATTGACTGTCCTTTACTTATGCTCTACCTTCTTGTGAATGGACTATACTTCATTTCTTCTGATGATCATGCTTATTCTTGAATTTCATGGCTTAGTCATGGTTTATCATTCACCATTGATTTGTTTTCTCAAGTTTATAAATAATCATGAATATAAACCTATAACTTCTAATGGAACTGCTCTTATTCATGACTGTGCTCTACTCCTTAAAGCACCATGATTAATGATGGTTTCAATAATTGAATTTCATGAGCTCCTCTATTTCAATCAAGACCACTACCATCTTTAATATCAGTGCTCTTCTTTGAATCTTTTGTATATGTTTAGAGGAATCATTTCCAGAGGAAACCATTTGGCAACTTTCTCAATCCTTAACATAAGTTAATAGCTCAGTATAGAGAATAATAGACCCTTGTTCCTTGTGTTATGGCATAGAAATTGTATCTTGATCACATCATATGAGGGTTCCATTGCTGCCATGACTCCTTGGAATGGCATGTTCATAATAGGCATATATTTGTGTCAACTAGAGTTGATGTTTCTTGAATGTCTTTGCCTTTTGTGCCTTTCCTTAAACCATCATGGATTGAATGTTATCTGGAAAACTTGTTTGTCTAATGTTTGATTGAGAAGGCCTTGAATAGAGCCTTGTGCAACTTTAGATTTTTTTTTGTTGTTGTCCTATTTGATGTACTTGGAATGATTTCAAGCTTATCATATTCCAAATCTAGAAGACAACATATAACTTTCATTTATCTCACTTTTTGATATGTTGAACTAATGTCCTCAAGGAATGATGATGAATGAAAATTAGCTTAAGCATGTTTATCCCTCCACACACATGAGGATAGAAAGTCATGGATTCTTTGATTTTCTCCTTTCACTCTTCTGGCCATGACCTCATAGGAAGATTACAGAAATTAGGTGGCCATGTTACTTTTCCATGAGAAATAATTATGATTTTCCATTAATACCCTCCCATACTTGTTAGCTTGTGATTTCATTAATGTATATGTAGTTAATCCTTGTTGTTTGTTTCTGATCTCCACGACATTTGTTACATTTTTGTTATGTGCAATAAATACACACTGTCTCCTCACTCTAATTTTGGTGGGCAGCCCCATGTCACCTATGTGGGTGACCTAAAAGCTCACCTTCCTATGTGATGTGTGGTTTTCCAATAGGGTAATGGTGAGAGGTGCTTGAAAACATCTTGAAATGCTTCCTCAATTTTTAAGAGATGCATAATTGAACTTGATGCATCTATGAAGTCACTTACTTCTTTTGATAAAATGGATCAAGGGTCCACTTAAGAAGATTGAAAGACATATCCAACAAAATGTCTTGCATATTTTGAATTTGATAATGAAAGTTGATCAACTGGTGTGATTCCATATTGACTTAATGCATTGATAACAGATAAATATTTGATCAAGTTTCTCAATTTCCTTTTCCTTTCAAAGCATGTTGAGCTCTACCCTCGTGGGAGCCACATTTACCCCACATGTTGTATTTAATCTGAATTAGAATAGTAACCAGACTAGTCCTAAATTTTCACATGAAGCAAACAGTGAAAAAATAAATGCATATGTTGGATGTGTTTGATGACTTCACTTTTTTCCAGGACATCCAAGGTTTGCATGCTTATTTTATGCACTTATGGGTCAGTTTATACATGCATAAGTAGGTGTGTATGTAAGGATTGAGATCTTTCATTGCTTAGATCCTCGTTCTAATATCATTGTCTTTTCAAATGCAGGAGCTAGGAGTACTGTGGAGCTAGGGAGGACACAATCAACTTAGGGCAGCAACAACAGGGCAATCGAGCAACTTTGTAACCAAACATTCTCAGTCAATGACTAGTCTTCTTTCTTATATGCACATTCATTTTTTTATTTTTACTTATCATGTATAAATTGCTTCATATTTCTATTGAATAAGTAAAATTAGTCCCTTGGCTTGTGAGGGACATGTACACTTCATGATTATCAATAAAAGATCACATTTGTATACATATGATTCTCTTTTCTCATGTGTTGTAATTGTAGCATTGGAATAAAAAAATGTAATCTGTTTAATTTAGACAATCTCTTTCCATGCATATTAAACCTAGCAGACTTATGGTTTATCTTTTAAATGTTTAAAACAAACAACGCAAAAAGAATAAACACTAAGTTACCTTATTTCAGCTTAAAGCTAAAAATCAGGTAACATTTTTGGCGACATCTGCTATATGTTTTCCTGCTAAACATAAGACCAGCTACCTAAGCTTATCCATTGGGAATAGAGTCGCTCATAAAGCTAACACCACTTGAAAACAACATTGTAAGTTGTTGTAACTCATCAGAACAACAAGAGACACCTTGAAAACTAAGAAAAACCCAACATTGCAAAATGAAAACTATCTAACTGTGCTGAAAAGTACTTAGGGAAAATTGGAAATTCATCTGAAATGAAACCACACTACCTACTCTAATCAACAAAGAAGCTGGTCAAATCAACCCATTAACTGGTTGGGTGAAATAGCTACCTTTTCTAAAGAATTTGCAATGTTTTCCATGCTGGAGAATAGCTAGAAAGAGAGGTAACATGAATATAACCTTAGCAAACAGCTGCAATATCTCTTGAAGGACATATACAAGTTTACTAACATTTTCATATGGAATGTAAAAATTATCGTTCTAAGGTGGAAAGGTAACTTGACTGTGCTCCTCCTTAGTTGTACCCTCATGCTTGGGTGAAAGCATGGTATCAATATCTTTATTGGCCTCCATTCTGGATAGATGCCTAATCAAGCATCCTCTGGAAAGTGTGAATCTAGAACTTGTCATGTTGGTTTCCTATAACTCCAAATCATGTTGTTCTACATCCTGATCTTTATCTTTTGCTTCAAAGGATGCTGGCTCAATAGCCAAAATTGGGCAAAAAGAGGCTTCCTCATGAGCCAAAACAGATTGTATATCATCCCAAAATGAAAATACTTCATGAGCCAAAGCTTCACTCTCATATTGATTTTCATGAACCAAAAACTCATCATACATCTGATCATCAAGTAGTTCTCCCAAATCTTGTGTTATCACAGGCATACCTTCTTCACTTTGTTCAAAAAATGAAGGCAACCCATCATACCAAAACATATCAGCCTCTTCCCCACCAACTTTCTCATGTTCATTTGTCTCCCCCTACTGGTTGGGACAACACAGTTCATCCTTATGAGCTATTTATTTGATCTCATCTTGTTGATTGGAATCATTTGATTCCTGAGATGCAGGATAAAACATGATTGTTTCTTCCAAAAAACCAGGGAGCTAATCAAAAAAATTAGTAAGGGATTGATGCTCAAGCTCTATTTCACTTGACATACTGATATTTACCTGATGCTCCTCACAAGAAGATTGTTTATTACCCAAGCTTGAAATGAAAACTTCTAAATCATCTCAGAACAACTCCTCATCAGTTTGTTCAGTATCTTTAATGATAAGAGGATTATCATTTTCCTCATGACAACATTGTTGATGGAAGAGAAGACCATTTTCCTTTGCTTCTATCTATTGTTCTACAATTACAAGTTTTGTGATCAAAATCTGATCTAACTTGTTATCCACCTCTATACATGAAAACTTATTAGCTGCATGAGCAATTACTTGGGGATCCCTGGGTTCTGGAATTTACAATCCTAAATGACTAGGCTCCTCACAACACTATTAAAATTCTTGTTTCTCAACTTGAAGGTCTAGTTTCTCAAGTTTGATCTCATAAGATCTTTCCACTTGAGGAAAATTTTCAATCTATTTTACAATTAGCTCAGCCTCCTCATGTTTGAGCTTCTTCTGCTGCATTTGGTAACATGCTACAGCTAAATGCAATGGTTTTACTTTTTTGATCCTCTCCATGAGGATTAAGTCATCTGAATCAATGGGTTGCTCTTGAGGGATCATGGACTGATCTTGTACAGGTACTACATTCTCTTATATTGAATTAAATCCTTTAAAACTTGGAATTTCAAAATGAGAAGACTTACTAGGGGATTTGAAAGGCTCATTTTTCCTAAATATTGCAAACTTGTACTTGGGAACTTCTGGTTTGGAAATTTTTAGCCTCGTTTTTGCATCCTTTGTAGTAAGCTATTAGGCAAGATTCTCCTTAAATTGCATCTTTTTGGCCTCCCATTCATGTTCATTTGTTTGAGCTTGGTAAGATTCATGTTTCTACTACCAATCAACCTCCTATTGTCCTTTAAGTATATAATCCTATGACCAATCATTCTTGTTACATATTTAATCCACTCTTTCCAATCAGCCCTTCCATAAACATGTTTCTTATCCTCAACCTTAAATCTGGATTGTGGATTTGTTTGAGCTTATCCTCAAAACTTTGAAACTCCTAAAGTTGATCATAAGGATTAATCTGTTGATTGCTAGAAAAATGATAGCCTTTGGATTGATCTTGAGCACATACTATCTTCCATGATGGTTGAGCAGGGGTGGGAGGGTAGAAAATTTGAGGAGAATATTGATAATCTCGTGTAGCAAAGGTACTTGGACTAAAAATAGTTGCATGCTCATTTTGATATGGTTGATAATTGGGTATATGAGCAGCATTTTCATGAAATGAGGGATGATAGAACATGTCTTCATAAAATGTAGACATATTGGAGCATTCATAGAAGCTGGAAATTCATTGAAATTTCTTGTAAAACAAGAAAACCAGGTTTGATTTTTCTGGAAATAAGAACATACTGGCACTTAATCTACCTAAAACTAGTTGTTATTCTTCTGGAGTCACCAGGTATGTAAAGAAAATGTCTCCAAAAGGTTGAAACTACTATTGCACACACCAAATAGCAGCAATAAAATGCATAAACATGAACTGAGAAGCAGTTCACTATCCCACCAAGCATGCCAAAATTGTTAGGGATCCAAATTTACACCTTGTTTTCTAAGCCTTGAGTGACCTTAGTAGATTTTGAACTAACTTGGTATTTCTTTCAGGTTGTGGGTAACTTGTTTGAAAGAATACCTCCAGTGATAAGGGTTGGCTTCCCCTTTTGATGCCACCTAACTACTTAATCTCTAAGATAATGGAAATAATTTGCATAAAATAAACCTAATGTTGAAAAGAACCTAAGGTGATGCACCAAAAAAACCTAAACGTGTTAATAGCCTTACACATTCAAATTAATATCTCAAAGCTTGACTCACACAACTCATTTTCTAATGCAGTTCACATCAATAATTTATAAGGAGGTCTGTAATAGTGCTTTCAAAGGAAAATAGATTTTCATAGTCAATAACACCACTAAACAACATAGCTTATAACCTGTAATCATACATTTTCTACTAAACATATGCAAGAACATGAGACAAGTTTGCAAGGAAAGATGAATTTTCACAAAAACAAACTGATCAACCATTAATGGCATACCATGAAACATGGAGAGAGAAGATAAAAATGCTCCAATTTATTAATTCAAAGTGCTTACTATATAATAGGTCTATCTGAGTTACAATACAGCTCCATGAAAATAACTCCAAGAAAATAAAGCTATCCTCTTGCTGGAAAACGAAAGAACTCCCTCAAATGTTCAAAATGAACATACTTAAACCAAAATCCACCAAAACCACTCACACAAGTGCTTCTAGAAGATTCTGGTTAGATACAATAGAAAAGGCCAAAAAGAACCTTCTAGAACTCTCCAAAATGTCCTCCACATGAAGAAAAGTTAGGCCAATTCAACAGTTACACCAAAAATGTGATAAAAAATTCCTCCAGATAGCCTCCTTACCACCAAAATTAGTCAAAACAGTATCCCACACATTCCTCATTTATACAAGTCATCATTGTTCCTCATACAAGACTTGACCACATTCTCCATCATGCAATATGTGTGTTTTTGAAAACACATGGCTTTAAAAACATTAAAGATAATTAACTTTTTTAAGTGATTCATAAAACATCACTTAACAAGTCACTTTACAATTCAAGCACAAGATAAGGGACCCCACCATTAATATGTATTACATTTTCATTTAAATGCAAATTGAAAGTGATTTTCACATCACATACATGATATCTTCAAAATTTGGAAACAAATGCAACATATAATATCTTATCTAAAAGCCTTCAAAAGTTTCTAAGGCACTTGACTATATCAACCTATCACACTCTGCATTTTACTCACACATGGCAATACACATGTTTGCAAAGGCATCATAGTCTCCAAAATGCGACCAATATGGTACCTCCATACCCCTGGAAACCCTCATCTTTTATGTAGCTCAACTTCACTTTTGAAAACCCTCATCTTCTCTTTTGATTTTTTCTTTGTATTTCACAAATTTTTAACAACCTAGATGGGTTTCTTGATATGTAGAAGGAAAGGACTTGTTGTGAGCTCGACCTCCATTTTTGCAAACTGGGTTTTCTACATTCATGATTTTTGCTTCATTTTGAATTTTAATTGCAATACCCTATTTTGGGATTTTTGTAGCATGATATTTCTATGAATTTGTAACTGTTTGTTAAAGAACCCAAGTGGGTATCTTGATTTTCTTGAAAATTTCAGATTTGTTGCAAAAAATGCGGATGATTTTGTAAGTTCATTCCATTTCTCTGTAGAAAATAGTGATGTTGCTCCATTTTGAAACCCTAGGTGGGTTTTCCACATTTTGCAAAAAAAGGTCAATCTTGACCATGGCCTATCATAAAACATGAAGTGGCTTTCATCTTTTTGATTCCTGTAGGACATTCTCCATTTTTCCATTTCCATATTAGATTTTCATAGTGAACCCATATGGTTATTTTAATCAATTTGACAAGCAACTTCAAATTTTGTTGCATAAAATAATTCAATGTTATTTCACATTGTGGGTACAACGAAAACCCCAATTTGTAGCAAAATGTGCCCTTTTAGTGAGCATTTAACTAGTTTTTTTGTAGCACTTCCTTTCTATAGAATTTCTTAGAAAACGAAAACCCCAAAGTGGGTTTGGTCACTGTCCTTATCAATGTAAAGCTCCTTGAAAGTTGACCCAACAGATGCAAATCTTCAACTAAGCTCCCCTCACTCTTTTGTAGACTCTTATTCCTTTCAAGAGGATGTATTCCTAACTTCAGGATAAAGTAGGAAAGGGAAAGTGTTGCTCTTCAAGGATATCATGATTACACTTTCTCACAATTGCAGCTATAATTATCATTTTCATTTCTTCTCCACAACTTTGTATGGTCTTTCATTAGTTGTTGCATCCCATTGTTTATGCATTGAATTGACCAAATTACTCATTGATTGGTGACTTACCTTAAATAACATTTATATCTATCAATGCACATGACTGGCCCATTAGAAGTAATGGTTGCCACTATTTTAGTTGGATCTGGGACTACTCCATTGGAACACACTATGTTGTCACTTGGTCATTCATTGCCGCCACTATTTTCTCATTCATGATCCACTTGGGAGTGTCACCTTGTAGCTAAAGGCCATGGCTAGTAAAGAATCATAACTAGCATTGAAATCTCTTTCTTTCCATAGGTTTGTGACTTGGCAATAGGCCGCTCTTCTCATGTAATAACTTTTCACATTGGTTGATTAAAATGTTGGGGCTTGACCCTACTGACTGTCCTTTACTTATGCTTTACCTTGTTGAGAATGGATTGTACTTCCTGTCTTCTGATGATCATGCTTATTCTTGAATTTCATGGCTTAGTCACAGTTTATCATTCACAATTGATTTGTTTCCTCAAGTTTATAAATAATCATGAATATAAACATGTAACTTCTAATGGAACTACTCTTATTCATGACTATGCTCTTCTCCTTAAAGCACCATGATTCATGATGGTTTCAATAATTAAAATTCATGAGCTCCTCTATTTCAATCAAGACCACTGTCATCTTTAATATCAGTGCTCTTCTTTGAATCCTTTGTCTACGCTTAGAGGAATCATTTCCAGAGGAAACCATTTGGCAACTTGCTCATCGATTAACATAAGTTAATGGCTCGGTATAGAGAATAACAGACCCTTGTTCCTTGTGTTATGGCATAGAAATTGTATCTTGATCACATCATATGAGGGTTCCATTGTTGTCATGACTCCTTGTAATGGCATGTTCATAATAGGCATATATTTGTGTCAACTAGAGTTGATGTTTTTTGAACATCTTTTCCTTTTGTGCCTTTCCTTAAACCATCATTGAATGTTATCTAGAAAAGTTGTTTGTCTAATGTTTGAATGAGAAGGCCTTGAATAGAGCCTTGTGAATCTTTAGATTTTTTTTTTTGTTGTTGTCATGTTTGACATGCTTGGAATGAATTCAAGCTTATCATATTCCCAATCTAGAAGACAACATATAACTTTCATATATCTCACTTTCTGATATGTTGAACTAAAGTCCTCAAGGAATGATGATGAATGAAACTTAGCTTAAGCTTGTTTATCCCTCCACACACATGAGGGTAGCAAGTCATGGATTCTTTGATTTTCTCCTTTCACTCTTCTAGCCATGACCCCACAAGAAAATTACAAAATATAGGTGGTCATGTTCCTTTTCCATGAGAAACACTTATGCTTTGTCATGAGTACCCTCCCATACTTGTCATCTTGTGATTTCATTAATGTAAATGTAGCTGCTCATTTTTTTTGTCTGATCACCATTACATTTGTTACCTTTTGGTTATGTGCAATAAATACACACTGTCTTCTCACGCTAATTTTAGTGGACAACCCCATGTCACCTATGTGGGTGACCTTAAAGCTCACCTTCCAATGTGATGTGTGGTTTTCCAATAGGGTTACAGTGAGAGGGGCTTGGAAACATCTTGAAATGCTTGCTCATTGTTTAAGAGATGCATAATTGAACTTGATGCATCTATGAAGCCACTTACTTCTTATTATAAAATGGATCAAGTGTCCACTTGAGAAGATTGAAAGAAATATCCAACAAAATGTGTTGCATCTTTTAAATCTAATAATGAAAGTTGATCAACTGGTGTGATTCCATATTGACTTAATGCATTGATAATAGATAAATCTTTGATCAAGTTGCTCAATTTCCTTTTCCTTTCAAAGTATGTTGAGTTCTACCCTCGTGGGAGCCACATTTACCCCACATGTTGTATTTAATCTGAATCAGAACAATAACCAGACTAGTCCTAAATATGCATATGAAGCAAACCGTGAAAAAATAAATGCATATGTTGGATGTGTTTGATGACTTCACTGTTTTCCAGGACATCTAAGGTTTACATGCTTATTTTATGCACTTATGGATCAATTTATACATGCATAGGTAGGTTTGTATGTAAGGATTGAGATCTTTCATTGCTTATAGCCTCACTCTAATATCATTGTCTTTTTAGATGTAGCAGCTAGGAGCACTATGGAGCTAAGGAGGACACAATCAGCTTGGGGCAATAATAGCATGGCAATCGGGAAACTTTGTAACTAGTCATTATCAGGAAATGACTGGTCTTCATTCTTATATGCACATTCATTTGTTTCTTTTTACATATTCATGTATAAATTGATTCATATTTCCATTGAATAAGTAAAGTTAGTCCCTTGGTTTGTGAGGGACATGTACACTTCATGATTATCAATAAAAGATCACATTTGTATACATATGATTCTCTTTTCTCATGTGCTATAATTGCAACATTGGAATAAAAAAAATGTAATTTGTTTCATTTGGATGATCTCTTTCCATGCATATTAAACCTAGCAGACTTATGGTTTAACTTTTAAATGTTTAAAATGAACAACACAAAAAGAATAAAACACTAAGTTACCTAATTTCAACTGAAAGCTAAAAATCAAGTAACACAGACATGCAAAAATATGGGCTCAAAACCATGAGCTCCAAGACCATGGAACAATACAACTAGCACAAAACCATGTGCTAATGACCACTAAAAGGTTAATCCACTAACTCTAACCCAAGAACTATTTTAACCCAACAATCCCCCCCTTACCACCTAGGAGAACTCCTCTCTTACCATGCCTTTCCTTTTAGGGATTGAGCAAGCCATACCAAGTCTTACAACCATCATCCCATATAAATGTATTAAATTTTACGTACAACTCGATTTTTAGTTTCCACATCTCATAACTAGATCTGTTGAATCTTTCAATATCTAGACGAGAAGAACTCATTGTAACATACTTCTTTTACAAATCTGCAATAAAACAATAGTAAAAGCTCCCACTAAAGTCAAAAAACCTTCAAAATTCTAAGAGAAAGGTGTCACAAACTCTAACCAACCATTAGCTTTGATACCAAATGTTGAAAATGAAGGTAATATTGTAGCTTAAAACTTGTAAAACTATGAGATTGTAGATCTAATTAAGTGTTCTTTGTCACAATTCTTTGTGTATGATTATCTATTTAGATCAAGTTTACCAATTGTAGAAAGAGACAAAAGAATGAGACAAGAAGATAGAGGTGACACAACATATACGTGGAGAAATATTTTCAAGAAAAAATTCCACTACCAAAATCAATAGTGCTTGTATTATTTAACCTTACAACAAGATTACAATAATACTATATCAATCCTTAATTGATATGCTTCCTTTTCCTTCAAAAATCCTTCTTCACAACCTGCACAAAACTCTCATAGAACTCTCATAAACTTGTTGCAATATCAAACTATCCATGCATTCCATGTGACCAAGCATGAATCTACACATCCCATGCCATGCTTCAAATCCTCACACATGCACAAGCTCAACCTGCAAACCCACAACCAACTCTGATGCACTATCTACAATTAATAGAAAATTAATGAGCATGTAAACTAATAAGAGTTGTAAATTACAAGAGCATAAAGCTCCTCACAAAAATCTATTCCTAGATTGGGAAAGTAGAGTTCCACAATGTAATCTAAAGTCAAACCAAAGTCTTCCTCAATTTAGGCACCCCAAACTAAACACTTAACTAAACTCTGGTAAAGAAAATATCTTGCAAGATTCACCTCAAATTTGGCACCCAAGAATGGTCCCACTTAACTAAGCCTTGTAAATATCTTCTCATGCAAAATGTTTTAACTAAAAGATGCCAACTTGGGTGCCCAAGGTGGTCCCAAGCCAATCTTAGTTAACTGAAACATATATCTCCACCAATTCATGCAAACACTATGCATGATTGATCATACCCACTTAACTAAAAGTGTCCACCTGCTATCTGTCATGCAACTGAATTCATTAGTCATGCAACTCAAGTCAACTCAAGTCAACTCAAGTCAACTAGCATTCAACTCAAACTAACTACATGCAACTGAAGAGAACTGAACTATAACTAAACTAAACTGAACTAACCTTAAATTGAACTGAACTGAATTGAATTGAACTAAACTAAACTGAAATGATATTGAACTGATAGTGCCACTCTCCACTCATGTAAATATCAATCCCTAAATTGTAGGATCTAAAACATGCATTACTAAAGTGTTATCAATCCTCCAAATAGTTAACTTAAGTAAGGTGGGTTCCACCTTCCATGTGGGAACCCCATGTGCTCCTATTTTGTAGGAGCTCTTCTTGGACGTCCCCACATGTTCCCATCTTTTAGGAATAACCACAAATGCCAATTTACATGTTCATTTCATTTGAATTTAATCTCTTTCTAATCCTAGTGTTGGGGAACACTTTCCAAGGACTTAGGAGATACATGAAATATGTTTAGGATTGCAATTAAATGGCATCCTATTCCCAACATTCTCCCACTTGACATTATACATTGCAATTATTCTAAACAAGGAATTGTTATTATAAATCAAGTACATGACTCAAGGACAATGGCCTTCCTACACCAAGAGAACTTATCTATAGGAATTGGTTTCATAAGATAATCTGCAACATTGATCAAAGTGTCAACTTTCTCAATTAGTACCTTCCCACTCTCAACCATTTCTCACACAAAGTGATACTAAGCATCAAACATGCTTAGTATGAGCATGATACATAGGATTTTTTTCTAAACAAATAACACTCTAACTGTCACATTCAAGTCTAATTTTCTTGTAATGAAAACCAATACCTTTCCCAAGTTTCTATAACCAAACTGCCTCTTTAGAGGCATGTATAGCAGCCATGAACTCTGCTTCTATGGTGGACAAAGCAATTGTGGGCTGCCTCTTACTCATCCAACTAACTGAAGCTCCAAACAAAGTAAACACATAGCCACTTGTCGACCTCCAACTGTCCCAATCTCTTGCCCAATCTAAATCAACAAAACCTTGTATGTCCAATGATTTGTGCATAATATCAATATCATTAGCACCATGATAAACCAAATAGTAATTAAAAGTACCTCATAAATATCTAAACACCCTCTTAACATAAGTCCAATATTCTTTACCACGGTTAGACGTAAACCTACTTATAACTCCCACTACTTGGGCTATATCTGGTCTTGTACAGACCATTGCATATATCAACCTACCAATTGCACTTACAATGGATTCATCAAGCCATTGTATAGACTTCCATACATGAAAAACCATGGGCTCAAAACCATGAGCTCCAAAACCATGGACCAATACAACTAGCACAGAACCATGTGCTAATGACCACTAAAAGGTTAATCCACTAACTCTAACCCAAGAACTAGTTTAACCCAAAAATCCCCCCTTACCACCTAGAAGAACTCCTCTCTTACCAGGCCTTTCCTTTCATGGATTGAGCAAGCCATACCAGGTCTTATAGCCATCAACCCAAATACATGTATTAAATTTTAAATACAACTCCATTTTTAGTTTCCACATCTCATAACTAGATCCATTGAATCTTTCAATATCTAAATGAGAAGTAGAACTCATTGCAACATACTTCTTTTACAAATCTGCAATAACACAATAGTAAAAGCTCCCACTACATCTAGAAAACCTTCAAACTTCTCAAAGAAAGGTGTCTGAAACTCTAACCAACCATTAGCTCTCATACCAAATGTTGAAAATGAAGGTAATATTGTAGTTTAAAACTTGTAAAACTATGAGATTGTAGATCTAATTAGGTGTTATTTATCACAATTCTTTGTGTATGATTATCTATTTAGATCAGTTTTACCAATTGTAGAAAGAGAAAAAAGATTGTATAGGAATGAGACAAGAAGATAGAAGTGACACAACATATACATGGAGAAACCCTTTTAGGAAAAGACTCTACCACAAGAATCAATAGTGTTTGTGTTATTTAACCTGAGAACAAGATTACAATAACATTGTATCAATCCTTGATTGACATGCTTCATTTTCCTTCAACAATCGTTTTTCACAACTTGCAAAAAACTCTCATAGAACTCTCATACACTTGCTGCAATTTCAAGCTATCCATGCATTCTGCGTGACCAAGCATGAATCCACACATCTCATACCATGCTTCAAACCCTCACACATGCACAAGCTCAACCTACAAACCTACAACCAACTATGATGCACTTGCTACAATTAATGAGAATGTAAACTCATAAGAGTTGTCAATTACAATCATAAAGCTCCTCACAAAAATATATGCCTAGATTGGGCAAGTAGAGTTCCACAATGTAATTTGAAGTAAAACCAAAGTCTTCCTCAATTTAGGTGCCCCAACCTAAACACTTAATTGAACTCTGGTAAAGAAAATATCTTGCAAGCTTCACCTCAAAGTTGGTTCCCAAGAATGGGCCCACTTTACTGAGCCTTGTAAATATCTTCTCATGCAAAAGGTGTTAATTGAAAGATTCCAACTTGGGTGCCCAAGGTGGTCCCAAGTTAATCTTAGTTAACTGAAACATATCTCTCCACCAATTCATGCAAACACTATGCATGATTGATCATCCCCACTTAATAGAAAGTATCCACCCATTATATGTCATGCAATTGAAGTCATTAGACATGCAACTCAAGTCAACTCAAGTCAACTAGAATTCAGCTCAAACTAATGTTGTCTTTTAGTTGCTTATGTGTTAGTTTGTCCTTGATGTCAAAATTGTTTATGCAATGCTTTAGTATTCATGTTGATTTCACACATGGATGTCATGTAGTTACATGATATATTGCCTATGGAAATTCATTGGGATCATATTGATTTAGGTTTTTGATAGGTTGACAATTTTCATTACTTGTGTTTTAGTTTGATTTCTCAAAGACTACTTGTCAGTGATTGCCATAGGTATATTTAGCAGGGAACAACATTCAAAACAAGGCATGCATTTGCTTCAAGGTATATATATTTTGTTTCAAGTATATATGGCTTATCATCATTACAAGTCTCAGATTGATCACTTTCAGATTATGATATATTCAACTTGATCTTTTGCAAGTTGCTTTCACATGATATATGAATGACACATTTCATGTTTGCACAAATATATTCAAGTTTATGAAAGGCATAGGAATGCAGATTACAAGTTTTAAACTTGTATATATATTCTCTTCATTGATATTTAGTGTGCAAATATTTTGCTTCTAAGCAACTTGAATAGTCACATTGTATGTGACATCGACATTAGAGAATTATATTCAAATTGAAAGTCACATAGTATTGGCTAAGTTATTTCTTTTTATTGGTTTCTTTTTATTTTCTTTTTTGTTCCTATTTTTTAATTGTTGACCTCCTTTGAAATTAATTTTAATTTACTAGTTTAGTTCTTTCTATTTTTATTTTCGTTTGTTATTTTGCTTGTTTTCTGAGTCATTATATTGTTTATTTTTAAGTTTGTATTGTTTTTTGTTTTTAATTTTAACCATTGATCCTCTTCTTGTTACTTTTGTATTTGATTCACCTTTATTGGTTCTCTTTCTCAATTTTGTGTCTTGTATTTTGTTTTTTATTTTTATCTCGATTTTGATATTTGGTTTTTCATTTCTTAATTAAATTCTCGTTTGTTTTCTTGAGTTATTATTGTATTTATTATTGAGTTGTTTTTTATTTTTAATTTTATTGATTGATCCCCTTTTTGTTACGTTTGCTTTCTGTTCTTTTTTTGATTTTTGATTTTTAATTTTATTTATTATTATTGGCTTTGATTTATATTTTTTTGGTTTTTATTTATCTATGTTTGTATTATTATTATCTAGTATTATTTTATGTTCTCTGTTATTAAGTGACCTTGTCACTTTCTTATTTTTCTTTTTACTTTTTTATTTTTATCCTGTTTATTATTTATTTTATTATTTATTAACATCATGGCTTTCTCTTTCCTCTTCTCCACCCCACCTCTTATTAGGCTGATCTGCACTCCTATTTTTCATTCTTCCTCTTCCTGATGATGGATCACTGAGTGTGATTCGAAACGTCGAAGGAAAAAAATATACACAGTTAAATCCAAAAGCATTTTATCTATCATCTAAAGGCTTATATTCGGTTTTAATTGGAAGGTGAATGACTTTGATTAAAGTCATATGGAAATATGTTTCGATGGTATTGTTGTATTAGTTTTAAATGATAAGTCACAATATACATGTGACTAACACCAACATCAGCTATTATGATTATTTTTATCAACAAGGATATCATTTGGCATAAGTGATGTTATGTTTATTTGTCGGCAAGTTTAGCAGGGATATTATTGCGGACTTCAAAATGATTATGTTGGATAAAGTCGACATGGACAAGATTCTAGGTCATGATGAAGCTTTTATTTCAAATGATTATGTACTTCTAAAAATTCTTCAAAGGATTTGAAGGAATTGAAAAGCAGAATTGTTATGGTTTCATTGTGTAAACTTGTGAAACCCTAGTGGCCACCATGGAATTGTGATTGCAGATTTTTGGTAAAATCTTAACTAAGGAAGTTGAAAACATGCAGAGCTCGTTGATGGAAGTCTTTAGCTGGGAAGTTATGATGGTCTTCAATAGTAGTCTATGGTATTTTTTTCTCTTTCTCCTACTATGAACAGGTAAAGGAAAAACTATCACATGCTTTCGGTTTTGCATTCAGATTTTTCTTGCTAAAATAGTTGTTAAGGGATTAAAAGGATCTTATTATTATTTTTTTGAAAAAGAAAGAAAGGAAGTTGCTTTATGCACAATATGGTAACATTTTTTTTTCTTAGTTATTTGACAGTTGGCCATAACTGTTACAAATGGGTTATGTTGTTAAGAATTTTGTTAAAATGCTTAATCTTTGATGATCATGATTTAAAACCCATTAGGGTTTCTAGAATCTTATCTGGAGATTGTTCTTACAGTTACGAACATGTCTACAAAGATGCTTATGCATTTATTTAAGAAGGTTTTGTTGTGTTTTTGGTGTTACTAAGAAGAAGAGAAAAAGCTCTTGTGAAACATCAAATTTTTATCTTTACAGTGACAAGAATCTAGGTTCTCATTGAAAATCATTGAATCTCAAATTCTTTGTAAAAGAAGATGTCAATTGTATACAACATTCTTCTTCAGTGTGCTTATTGAAATATTTATATGTACATAGTCTTCTATTGAAATTATAGAGTTGCAAAATCTTCACTTCTAGGGTTTTGATAGGGCGCAATAATTTTCATGCATTAAAAGGAGTTGGTGCTCTTTGGAATTGGTGTTCCTAAATTTGAAAGGGGTTGGTGCTCCTAGAGTGGCTGCTCTAAATTCTGCGTGTAAGGCATTGTAAGCAGTGGTTTTATTTAAGCCAGTAAGGCATCATTTTCGAGTGTTTTTTCTACCCCAAGAAATTTTTCCACTCATCAAATTCATGGTCATATAGTGTCATTTCTTTATTATGATAATATTGCTATATTGTGATGTTTGTCCTTATAAGTTCATAGTTGAATGATTTCCTTTTCATTTCTGCAAATTTTTATACTGAAGTTGTCATGTTAATGTTATGAACTTTCATTCAAGTGAAAGCATGAATAGTTCATTTAAGTCTATCCATACCAATGTCTTATTCATATGCTTAGTTGATACACGAGTCAAGTCTTCTTCACAAACTGAGATTTTTTTCTTGGTTTAAAAGTGAATACAAATCCTTTCTCTTTAAAGAAAAGTTGTGGCTTTCATAAATCACTGATTCACCCCCCCCCCTCTCAGTGATTTCATTCTTCCAACAATTGGTATTAGAGCATAGGGTCCTTTCATAGATCTAATCCACCTAAGATTGATTCTGGTCTTTGGAAATCAATCAAACATTTCACAAGCTCGAGAAGGTAATTTTGTGAGTAGAGCTCTACTATTTAACGGTACAGATTATGTGTTCTAGAAAGTTGGAATGGAAACATATCTTATTTCAATCGATCTTGATGTTTGGAGCATAGTTCTAGGTGGGTATGTTGTTCCATCCACAATACCCACAAATTCTGCTAAAAAGAAGAAGTATGAAACTAATGCTAGAGCCAAACATGCTCTTTTGTGTGGCTGAACCAAAGATGTATTTGTTAAATTCATGCATTGCAAATCTGATAAGGAGATTTGGGAAAAACTTGAAAACATTTATCAAGGAAATGATAAAGTCAAGCAGTCAATATTCTTACTCTCAAAACTCAGTTTGAGGAAATGAAAATGAATGATGATGAAAAGGTGGCTGAATATTTTTTGAGAATAAGTGAAGTTGTTAATGCAATGAGAGGTTTAGGAGAAGAAATAGAAGAGTTTCATGTGGTCAAAAAGGTCATTAGAACCTTACACCCTAAATATGAAACTAAGGTTTTAGCTCTTGAAGAAAAGAAACACTTTGACAAGCTTACCTTAGATGATCTACAAGGAACTCTTACTACCTTTGAAATGAGAACAAGCAAAAATAATTTACTAGGAAAAGAAATTGCTTTTAAAACTTAAAAAAAAGAAATTGTAGTTGAAAATGAGTCAAAAGGCTCTTATACACAGATATCTCACTTTGTTAGAAAATTGAAAAAGGGGTCAGGTAAATACAAAGGAAAAATTCCCTTTAAATGTTTCAACTGTGGCAAAATTGGACATTTCACAGCTAAATGTCCCTATGGTGATCAAAATAGTTATGATGAAAAATATGACAAATAGTCCAAGAAAAAGGTCTATAAACCTAAAAAGAAGTTCAATTTCAAAAAGAAAAAGATTTTGTTCAGTATAGATGAAACAGACACTAAAGCATAAGACTCTTTAGATGAAGAAGATGAGACCCTATTTATGGTTGAAGTCAAACTGCAAGAAGATTCAAATAGCAAAACTGAATTAGAAGATGGTGAAATAGATCTTGAAGGTGAGTTAAAATGTACTTTAAAGGAAATTAAAAAACTTAAAAATCAATTTCTTACTCAAGGGAAAAAGCTAGATCAAGCAATAGTCTCTTTGAAGACTGAGCTTGAAGAATCTAAGAGGATTGAGGACTGTCTTAAAACAATTGTGAGCATGAAAGACAAAGAAATTCAAAGATTAGAACAAGAAGTTGTTGATCTTCAAAAGAAATTTGAAGGATATGAAAGTACAATAAAGCTTAATGATGCTCTTAGTAAGTAGAAATTGCATAAGGATAAAACTGGACTTGGGTTTGAAAACGGTGAGTGTTCAATTGATAATTCAAAAGAAAAATCTAACTCTACAAATAATGGTTTCAAATTAGATTATTTTGAATCAGGTAAAAACTTTGGATACCCCTTTGAAAACAAAAGAATATCATTTAGATTGAATCCTTATTTCTTTGGCTATTGCTTCTTTTGCAACAAGTTTGGCCACAAAGTGAGTTCTTGCAGGTTAATAACTTCTAGAATGCCAAGATTTGGGCATAAGCAGAATTTTGGGTTTGTAGATCAAGTCAAGTGCTTTAAATGCAACACTTTGGGACATACAGTCAAACAATGCAAAGTTGATCTACATAATAAAAAGTAGAAAACAAAAATGGTAAGGAAAACCAAATTTGTTAAAAGCATAGAGCAATCAATGCTTGTTCAAACTGCTTTTCATTCTAAAAAGGACATTTGGGTCCTAGATAGTGGTTGTTCTAGCCACATGATAGGGGACAAGGAAAAATTCATCAAACTCGAAGATTATACTGGTGGATATGTGAAATTTGGTGATAATTATGGTATACAGATTAAAGGTAAAGGTTCACTTCTACTAAATGAGGACACACCTATTTATGATGTTTATTATGTAGAAGGCCTAAAGCACAATTTACTTAGTGTTAGCCAAATCTGTGATAGTGGTTATCATCTTATTTTTACTAAGTTGGGATGTGAGATCAAGAACAAGTCTAGAAAGACTATTGCAGTAGGGAGAATGACTAAAGGTATTGTTTATAATCTCCTAGAAACCTCTGGTAATGACAACAATGAAGGTATGTGTCTAATGGGTCAAGTTGAAGAAATTTGGTTATGGCATAAAAGATTAGGACATATAAACTTTGACAATTTGGTTAGAATCAGAAAAAACCAAAATGTTAGAGGTCTACCAGTCCTTAACAAACTAGAAAACTCTATGTAAAGAATGTTTAAGTGGTAAACAAACTAAAGTTAGTTTTAAGACAAAATAACATTCTTCAACTAAGCCTTTGCAGCTAGTGCATACAGATTTGTGTGGCCCAACTAGAACAAGGTCAATTAATGGTGAAAAGTATTTCATGTTGTTTGTGGATGATTATACAAGAATGGTTTGGGTTACTTTTCTTAAACATAAGTTAGAAGCATTTGAAAGATTCAAGATCTTTTGTAAAATGGTTGAAAAGGAATTTGATTTAAAACTTAAATGCTTGAGATCTGATAAAGGAGGAGAGTTCACTTCTCAGGAATTTATTAATTATTGTGAACAACATGGTATTAAGAGGCAATATGTAGCCACTAGAACACCTCAACAAAATGGGGTAGTTGAACACAAAAATAGAACTGTGAAGGAAATGGCAAGAACCATGTTAGATGAGGCTAAAGTTTCTTGACATGTATTGGAAAGAAGTTTTTCATACAGCTATATACATTTTAAACAAGGTGCAACTCAAAGTGAAATCTAAATTCACTCCTTATGAATTGTGGCATGGAAATTCTGCCTTTGTAAAACATTTTAAAAATTTTGGCAGAAAATGCTTTATTAAGAAAGATGATGAACATCTAGGTAGCTTTTAATCAAAGTGTGATGAGGGTATCTTTTTGGGATACTCAACTCAAAGTAAAGCCTATAAATGTTATAATAAAAGGCTTAATAATATTGTTGAGGCATTCAATGTGGAAGTTGATGAAAGATCACATTTAGAAACTGATCTTGTGCAGGATGATGAGGAAGAAACAAAAATAGAACTTGAAACAATACCTAAAAGTGTTGAGGCAACAAGTCCTAAACATGATGAAACAACAAGTTCTGAAAATATTGTGCCAAAAAATCCTTCAAAATTTGTTGCTAAAAATCATCCTCAAAGTCAGATTATTGGGGATAGAAATGTTGGAGTTCAAACACGAAGAAAGGCTACTAAACTTGAAGAACAAGCTCAAATGGTAGAGCATATAGCCTTTTTTTTAGTCACTGAATTTGAACCTAAGAACTATGATGAAGCTCTTTTGGATGAATGTTGGCTTAAAACTATGCAGGAAGAAATAAGTCAAATTGAGAAAAACAAAACTTGGGAGTTAGTCCCAAGACTTGATGACAAGAATGTTATAGGTGGCAAGTGGGTTTATAGAAATAAGCTTGATGAAAATGGCAAAAATTTGTACAACAAAGAAAGGTTTGTTTTCAAAGGCTATGCTCAAAAGGAAGGTATTGATTTTGGTCAAACGTATGCACCTATTGATAGACTAGAATCCATTAGAATATTCTTGGCTTATTCTATTTTTAAGAATTTCACTATTTATCAAATGGATGTCAAAATTGCATTTTTAAATGGTTATTTAGATGAAGAGGTTTACATGGAATAGCCTGAAGGGTTTGTCTACAAAGACAAGCCTAGTCATGTTTACAAGTTGAAGAAGGCCTTATATAGCCTAAAACAAGCACCTAGGGCATGGTACTCTAGGCTAGATAATCATTTGACATCAAATGGCTTCACTAGAGGTGGTGTTGACAACAATCTCTATGTCAAGATTGAAGGTATTGATATTTTGGTTGTTGAAGTTTATGTAGATGATATCATTTTTGGATACAATAATGATGCTTTAACTAAAAAATTCTCTCATATTATGGAATCTGAATTTGAAATGTCAATGTTGGGAGAATTATCTTTCTTTCTTGGTCTTCGAGTTTCTCAACTTGAAAGTGGTATATTTCTCTCTCAAACTAAGTATGCTAGAGAGATGCTTAAATTTTTTCAAATGGATGGATGTCATCCTATTAGCACTCCAATGGCTACAGGTTGCAAACTCTCTAAAATTGATGATTCACCTGATGCAAATTAGTCTAAGTATAGATCAATGATTGGCAATTTGTTATATTTAACTACTTCTAGACCTAATACAATGCAAGCAGTTTGCATGGTTGCAAGATTTCAGGCTTCACCTAAGGAATCCCATGTTACTATTGTTAAAATAATTTTTAAGTATATTCAGGGTATTCTTGATTATGGTCTTTGGTATCCCAGAAGAAATGATTTTTCTCTGATTGCATATATAGATGTTGACTGGGCTGGTTGTTTGGATGATAGGAAAATCACCAATGGTGTTTCATTCTTTCTTGGTGATCAGTTAGTGGCTTGGAATAGTAAGAAACAAGAATCAATTTCTCTTTCCACTGTTGAGGCAGAATACATAGTTGCCACTTCTTGTTCTACTCAATTGCTCTGGATGACTCAAACAATGTCTGATATGGGTATCACAGTTTCTAAGCCTATTTCTATTTTATGTGATAATACAAGTACAATCAATATCTCTAGGAATCTTGTTATGCACTCTCATACTAAACACATTTTTATCAAGTTTAACTTTCTTCAAGAAAAAGTGTTGGCTAATGATGTATGTCTACAATTTGTTGCTTCACAAGAATAGGTGGCTAATATATTCACTAAGCCTCTATCCAAAGAAATCTTTGAAAGATGGACACTTAGATAAGGAGCTATCTCTCAATCCTTACTTCATTGATTCTCCTCTATCTAATTTAGGGGGAGCTTTGTTCTATGGTTTCTCATTTACATCTCTCTTATATATTTGTTGCTCTATTGCTCTATTTGTAGCTAATTATTGTGTTGGACAATTGGTTTGTTTTAGTGTTTATTTCATGGAATCTCACATTATCCTCTTTCATTCTTTGTCATTGAGGAAAAAACGAGGAGAGATGATGTGTTTTTCCATCAAGGACAAAGTGGGAGTTTGTTGACTTTCAGTTGTTTATGTGTTAGTTTATCCTTGATGTCAAAATTGTTTATGCAGTGCTTTAGTATTCATGTTGATTTCACATATGGATGTTATGCAGTTACATGATATATTTCCTATGGAAATTCATTGGGATCATATTGATTCAAGTTTTTGATATATATTTGTTGAGGCTAACAATATTCATTACTTGTGTTTTAGTTTGATTTCTCAAAGACTACTTGCCAGTGATTGCCATAGGTATATTCAGCAGGGAACAACATTCAAAACAAGGAATGCTTTTGCTTCAAGGTATATACATTTTGTTTCAAATATATATGGCTTATCATCATTACAAGTCTCAAGTTGATCACTTTCAGATTGTGGTATATTCAACTTGATCTTTTGCAAGTTGTTTTCACATGATATATGAATGACACATTTCATGTTTGCACAAATATATTCAAGTTTATGAAAGGCGTAGGAATGCAGATTACAAGTTTTAAACTTGTATACATTCTCTTCATTGATATTTAGTGTGCAAATATTTTGCTTCTAAGCAACTTGAATAGTCACATTGTATGTGACATCAACATTAGAGAAGTATATTCAAATTGAAATTCACATAGTAGTGGCTAAGTTATCGGGCAGTATCATCTAAAGGCTTATATTTGGTTTTAATTGGAAGGTGAATGATTTTGATTAAAGTCATATGGAAATATGTTTCGATGGTATTTTTGTATCAGTTTTAAATGATAAGTCACAATATACATGTGAATAACACCGAAAATAGCTATTATGATTATTTTTATCAACAGGGATATCATTTGGCATAAGTGATGTTATGTTTATTTGTCGACAAGTTTAGCAGGGATATTATTGCGAACTTCAAAATGATTATGTTGGATAAAGTCGACATGGACAGCAGATTCTAGGTCATGATGAAGCTCAAATTTCAAATGATTATATACTTCTGAAAAGTCTTCAAAGGATTTGAAGGAATTGTAAAGAAAAATTGTTATTGTTTCATTGTGAAAACTTGTGAAACCCTAGCCACCACCATGGAATTGTGATTGCAAATTTTTGGTAAAATCTTAACTAAGGAAGTTGAAAACATGTAGAGCTCGTTGATGGGATTCTTCAGCTGGGTAGTTATGATGGTCTTCAATAGTAGTCTATGGTATTTGTTTCTCTTTCTCCCACCGTGGATAGGTATAAGAAAAACTATCATATGCTTTCATTTTTGCATTGATATTTTTCCTACTAAAATAGTTGTTAAGTGATTAAAAGGATCTTAATTATTATTTTTCTTTTGAAAAACAAAGAAAGGAAGTTGTTTTATGCACAAGATGATAACATTTTTGTTTCTCAGTTATTCAACAGTTGGCCATAACTATTACAAATGGGTTATATTGTTAAGACTTTTGTTAAAATACTTAATCTTTAATGATCATGATTTAAAACCCGTTAGGGTTTCTAGAATCTTATCTAGAGATTGTTCTTACAATTATGAACATGTCTGCAGAGATGCATATGCATTTATTTAAGAAGGTTTTGTTGTATTTCTGGGGTTACTGAGAAGAAGAGAAAGATCTCTTATGAAACATCATATTTTTATCTTTACAATGACAAGAAACTGGGTTCTCATTGAAAATCATTGAATCTCAGATTCTTTGTAAAAGAAGATGCCAATTTTATACAACATTCTTCTTCAGTGTGCTTATTGAAATATTTATATATAGTCTTCTATTGAAATTCTAGAGTCACAAAATCTGCACTTCTAGGGTTTTGATAGGATGCTATAATTTCCATGCATTAAAAGGAGTTGGTGCTCTTTGGAATGGGTGTTCCTAAATTTATAAGGGGTTGGTGCTCCTAGAGTGGGTTCTCTAAATTCTACCTATAAGGCATTGTAAATAGTGGTTTTATTTAAGCCAATAAGACATCATTTTGGAGTGGTTTTTCTACCCAAGAGGGTTTTCCACTCGTCAAATTCATGGTCTTATAGTATCATTGCTTTGTTATGATAATATTTCTAGATTGTGATGTTTATCCTTATAAGTTCATATTTGAATGATTTCCTTTTCATTTCTACAAATGTTTATACTAAAGTTGTCCTATTAATGTTATGAACTTTCATTCAAGTGAAAGCACAAATAGTTCATTTAAGTCTATCCATACCAATGTCTTATTCATATGCTTAGTTGATAGACAAGTCAAGTCTGCTTCACAAATTGTCATTTTTTTTCTTGGTTTAAAAGTCAACAAAAATCTTTGCTCTTTAAAAAAAATATTGTGGTTTTCATAAATCACTGATTCACCCCCCCCCCTCAGTGATTTCAGTCTTCCAACAACTAACTACATGCAACTGAAGATAACTAAACCATAACTGAACTAAACTAAACTAAACTGATAGTGCCACTCTCCACTCATGTAAATATCAATCCCTAAATTTTGGGATCTAAAACATGCATTACTAAAGTGTTATCAATCCTCCAAATAGTTAACTTAAGCAAGGTGGGTTCCACCTTCCATGTGGGCACCCCATGTGCTCTTATTTTTTAGGAGCTCTTCTTGGATGTCCCCATATGTTCCTATCATTTAGGAATAATCACAAGTGACATTTTACATGTTCATTTCATTCAAATTTAATCTCTTTCTAATTTTAGTGTTGGGGAACACTTTCCAAGGACTTAGGAGATACATGAAATATGTTTAGGATTGCAATTAAGTGGCATCCTATTCCCAGCAATACCTATATCAAGTTGTAGATGCTCAATGCTACAAGTAATGTACTTGTCTACAAAGTCTATAATATTTGCATTGCTATCTTTTCCATAGAAAGGTGCATTTTTAGTCCATAGAAGAAAGTGATCATGTTCATTTCCACCATTTTGGAATTCAGTTATAGAGAAATAGTCTAAGACATTTCCAAAGAAAGAATCATCTATAAATATTAATCTTTTGATTGCATTTATTCTATGTCTAGGGTAACATGCACAAGTAAATGGATATTTTTTGATGAGATTGAAGTTTTCATTTTGATTTTTTCTATAAGCTTTTTGTTATTCTAATCTTGATTGTCATGAACTATGTAACTCTTTAAGTGTATTTGATAGAGGATCCCAATTTTGTTTGGCACTAGTAAATGTAACAAAAGAAGTAGATGGTCCTAGTTGTCGTATCATTGCAAATACATTATTTTTAAGTTTTTATAAATAATTAGGAGTTGTTCTTATCCTTTTGAAATCTATAATATAGCCAATATCTGATTTGAGTATCTTCTCTAGGTTAGGTTTGTCTTTGACATCTTTAGCTAGTAGCTTTCTTCCTTTCAATTGACCTTTACAAATTCTTGTCCACATTGTAGACATAACTTGTTGTATGAGTATTTTAATGGTCTTGAAAAATAATTTTGTTATGTGCTAAGACAATTGTTTATTTGAATGTAGTAGTTCCCATTGTGCGATTTTTTGGATGTGATTTTTTTGACAATGTCATCACATGGATTACCAAAAAATAGTGTAGGAAAATTCATCTCTTCAAAATACTTGTCTTTAAAGATTCCAATTGGAGAATGCTCTTGTGCAGGTGCTATTTCTGTAATTTTGTCTTGCATTTTATGTATAGATCTAGCTTCAATAAATCCATGTGTTAAATATTCAGAGAGATATTGATGTTCTAAGTCACTTTCTAAATCACTTCAGTTGTACTTTGTTCATTTCTATTTTCATTTTGATCATTGATTTGAAATGCTTCCTCCCAGTCTTTTTTTATTTCAAAATTTTCCATTTTGTAGAGCATTGTTTCACTTAACTGAATCAAGGCATGCATGATAGTATTTGGCTATACCATTCCTTTTTGGAATGCATTTTTATATTCCAATCATCTCTTAAGAGAAACAATGATTGTTGATGTATCATAAATAGATTGTGGTAGTACTTTTTGTATAATTTTCACTTTAACTAGAACATTAATGATAAAACCAGTTAATCCTATTTGAGATCTTTTGTATCCTAGTTCCCAAATTTGAGAAAATGCAATTCTAAGTGAGACAAGTCGTTCTTCTAATTGTGATAGAGTTTGTACATATTTCAATGGTTTGTTTGTTCAAATATTATTTGGTGTTGCATATTTAGGAAGCATGATTATTTCAATGGTGTAAGACATTTTTGACAAATAGAATCTATCAATATTTGATCTTTATATTGTATTAATTTGTAATAGGTTGTTTGTATTTGTCTTTGAAAATCCTAATGTCTTTGCTGAAATACAACATTTGACAAGTTGAACATGCATATATTTTGGTTTGTCTTGAATTGATTTTTCAAATATTTCTATTGGTGATAGTGAATTCTTTTGTTTTGATGTTCTAGATATCATTGATTGGTTGTTGCGTATTTATTTCTTGATTTTGCAAAGTGAAGTATTGTTGATATTTTCTAGCTTTTTCCTTTTGATAGGTTTCACAATTTTATTTTGATTATTATTTGCAATGAACTGTTTAATTTGTGGGAATGTTGTTGGTGCTTGGTAGTTAATATTTTGAATTTGGGAACTTAGAAGTGGCTCAAAATGTCCATTACAAGGATTTGCATCATGGAAAATGATAGCATATGAGTTTGCATTGATTGATTTTTTGAAGTGCAAGTACTTTTTTCTTGTTGTCATTGACCAAAGACATATTTGTATTTTTAGCCATTTTGATAGCCAAAAAATACAAAATATCTCCCCATAGTCCAATTTTTTTATCAATTGTAGTTGGTTTTGTAGATAATTGCATTCTATGTATATATGTTTTAGGATCATCTACTTTGTGTAAATCACATAGAGTCTCAGGATCCAAGTCATGACGGTATGAATTAATTGTCATTTTTCACCTTCTCTAAGGCAGGTTAAGAAGTGATCAATGGTTCCATTTCCTAGTTGGATTCATGTGTATTGATATTTGAGTAAGAGTTATAATGAGTCAAACAAGCAATCTCCAACATTGTACTTAACTTTGTTCATTCTAAATAGTCCATTTTTTAGTGCAATATCAATGTTGGAAACTTGAGTTTGGCCTTTGAATTGATAATTTTCTACATCTATCATTTGTATTTTTTTATGTCTACTAGTTTTTTTTATCTTTCCATTTGTTTGAAAAGCTCATTACTTTGATTTTGATTATTATTCCTAATCAATTCTTTGATTTGATGGAATTTTATTGGTGGTTGGTAGTTTAGAGATTGTGTTTGAGTACTTAGAAGTGGTTTGAAGTGTCCATTGGAAGCATTTGCATCATGAAAGAGAATGGAGTATGACTCTCCAAGGCTTGATTTGTTGAAGTACAATTTTTTTTCCCTATTTTCATTAACCAAAGACATATTTGTATATTTAGCCACTTGGATAGCCATTGAATACAAAATAGATCTCCCCATAGTCCATTTTTTTGGTTTTGCAAATAATCACATTCTACATAAATATGTTGTAGGATCTTGTACTCCATGCAATTGGTCTAGAGTGTGTGGATGGACAATTCATAGTTATGACTTTATTGCTTCTTCATTTTTTGCAAGACAACTTAGGAAATAATCGATAGTTCCATTTCATAGTTGGATTGATGTGTAATGATATTTGAGTAGTAGTTCTAGTGAGTCAAATAAACAATCTCCTACATTGTACTTAAATGTCTTCACTCTACATAGTCCTACGCCTTTTAATGCAATATCAATATTGCAAGGTTGACTTTGACTTATGAATTGGTAGTTGTCTACATCTATCACTTGTTTTTTTTCCATGTCTAGTAGTACTTTTGATCTTTTTATATGTTTGGATTTTAATGATTTTATATATTTTTTTGTTAGTTTTTTAACTCTTCTCCTTCTACAATAGACAATTCCTAATGCCATTACAATATATTTGAATTTATAACTATTTTAAATTACTATTATCATCTTGTTAATTTTTATTACTATGCAAAATGTATAGATATTTGTAGTACTTAATAACATTTGCATAAATGTAAGTTGCAAAAGACTTAAACGTAATTGCATAAATTTTACTAGAAACTATCAAGCAAGTGGAATTTTCATAAAGGTACAAAATATTAACTAATATGATCTTTGCTTTTTATTTTTTAGGAAGGAAAAATTTGCATTTGAAAACTCAAAAATGAACAACAAAATTTTACATTAGATTTTCAATCCTAACTTTTGTATACATGCATATACAAGAAGCTCCAAGCACAAGAAAATAGATAATTAGAAAAATAAAATTAGAATAACCATTTGTAGTAAATCATTTTGTTAGACTAAATTTTTGTTTTTGAATTCTAATTTAAAATAGAAAGTGATTTCAAGGGAAATTATACATATTTCCTAAGTTTTCAAAATTATATGCATTTTCACATGTCTCTACAGATTGAAACTCTAAAAAAAGGAGAGCATAGCTAGAGATTTATGCATAATTCTAGCATCAAATTCCATCAACAACTTGATGCTTTCCTCCATATTTTGTAGTCTAGTCTTTATTTTCTACACTTCCATTCTTGTTTGTGAACAAATCTCACAGTGGAGTTGTTATATGGAAATGGAATTAATAGGTTCCTTAGTGGCACAACAATGGCCATTGTGAATTTTTTTCTTCATGTTATTAGCATCCATGAGGAGATGGTGAAGTACATCCTCAATATTTGAATTGAAACTAGTTTTTCTCATATCGTTGGAAACACTAGTAGATTCAAACCACATAGGAGGTTTCTTCACATAAATTTGAACAATTTTTGCATCATCTATAGAAATAATGGCAAAGGAAATTAATTAATAAGAAATAATTTCAATAACAATTGCACAGAATCTCAATATC
>VDFB02156718.1:0-18971 GCA_007258455.2 Sequoia sempervirens | reverse complement strand
TATTGGTTTTGATATGCGACCAATAAGATTCCTACCTTTCTGAGGTTAATATCAACATATCATGGTGACTTCGTGTACCAGTGCATCATCGATAAATTTAGCATACTGAGGGATTTGGTGTCTACCTCAGTATCATTCAGCCTTTGGAGGCAGTTTAAACAACACCTGGTGACTCTGAGCTCAAATCTTCTGGTTTCAACAAGTTCAATGCTGGTATTTTCAATGACAAGCTTAATTTTCTGCTTCCCAACATTTATATGAGTAGAGATGATAGATTTTTATAGTCAGCACATATACCCATCTCAGTTTCATGAAAATCCTGTCAACCAATCACCCTATCAGTCATATCAGGCCAATCATGCTGTTGGTTTAATCCCAAATGGCCATGCAACAACAGCCTATCAACATGCTCAACATGTTTACCACCCTCCCACCCCTACTCAATTCCCCTCACAACATATTAATTCTACCTTGAGCCAGCCTTGTAGCCTCCCGAGTTAGTCCCAAATTTTTGACAATGCGGATACTGAGTTGGGTAGCGTCAGGGAGATGTTGCTGCAGTTTCAAAGGCGGATATTAGACATAGAAAGAGAAATGAGTATAATAGGCAACAGGAGGAGCCTTTATCAAGATTATATCTATCAGAGGGGGTTGAGGATCAAAGAGGTCCTATCTGGCATAAGAATGTGAACAGTTAGTCTAACTCTCCCCAAAGAACAACTTTCTCAAATGCTCCTACCGGGCCGCTACCTTCCAAACCCTTTCTTTGAGGAGGGCTTCACTTCCAAAGTTCGTTCTAAGCTCAATAGAGTAAGATCACGCATCTAAAAGAAAGAAGAGGAAGAGCAGCCCATTGATCCGCATACTACTCCTTTGGGAGAGGATTAAAGAGGTAAATCCCTATGCTTAGCTATAAGTGTTATCAATTGGCAAAGAAGAAGATTGAAATGTGCCAAGAGGATGTCGGCTGCTGTGGGGAGTTGTTGGCCAATGGTTATCGAAGATGTTACATTGGAAATGATTGAACAATAGAAGGACCTTGAGAGTTGTTGATAGATAATAATCGCTAAGACAAATGGCTTAATTCGTGAAGAAAAGCCTCGTAATTGAACCTCGCTTTCTATCCTCCAAGGTGGGAACTTTGATGTTTTTAAACATGTTGGGGTTGGAAAAGCTATTGTTGAGTTTTTTTGAGGAGGAAGCTAACTTGATCCTTGTGAAGACTCAGAAGTGGTTGATAGTCATGGTGAACTAGAACAACAGGTTCATGAACTTGAACAAAGGTTGCAACATCAGGAGGAGCCTAATGAGCCTAATTTGCAAAGTCATAACTGGTTGGAGGAGCTTCCATTCTATTGTGCAGAGGAGCTTGAGGCTACATCATTGCTTGAATTGTTGCCCCCCTTTATTGAGGAAAACAAGCTTGAATCTGAATGTAACTCTTCCAGTGATGATGAGAATTATGAACAACTTCCTTTCTGGTCTATAAAGGAGCATGAGGTTGATGAATTGATTAAAGATGTGATGGAGGAATCCATCTCATTGTTCTCCGTTGAAGAAATAAGTGTTCATTTAGGAAAGCATGAACATACTGAAGAGGTTTCTATTCTTTCACCAATTCGGTCACAGGGGCTATACCTTTCCAGCCAGCAAGGTGGTAAAATGGCAGTTCATGAGCAAGAGATCAAAGGAGGCTCAATTTTTGCCCTTACCAAAGGCTTTACAATCAGATACCTAGCTCAGATGGAGTCCAATACAACACCAAGGATGAATCCTACACCCAAGCATGAGGGTACTACTCAGGAGGAGCGCACTCAAGTTACCTTTCCACCTCAGAGTGGGAATGTTTACATTCCGTATGGAAAGGTTAGTAAACTTGAATATGTTTTGCAAGAGATCTTACAACCATCTGTTGGAGTGTCATGCATACTTCATTTCTCTTTAGTTGTTCTCCAGCATGACAAACATCGTAAATTTTTGAGAAAGGGCAGTTATTTTACCCAACCTGTGAATGGTTTTGTTTGATCAGTTTCTCACTGGTTAGTATAGGGTAGGTTTAGATGCAATTTACTTTCCCTAAGTGTTGTTTCAACACATGTAAATAGTTTTATTTCAATTTTTCCCTACTTTCAATAAGTTTCCAAGTTTGTTCCAGAATTTTCCCAATGACTCCATGCCCAATGGATATGCCTAGGCTACTGGTCTTCATGTTTAGTAGGCAAACATCTAGCAAAGGTCGCTAGAAATGTTACCTAATTTTTACCCTCAGGCTCAATCAGGCAGAATATCATGTGATAGGGGTTCCATTAGGTCCGAATGCTTCAAACCAAGGAACATATCGGCGTGAGAATGGTAGGGTCCCCCCGATCCATTTTTGAAATGTTTGTGTTGCCTATCGGTAAGACATTTTTGATGTCATAGCGATCGGGATCCATCTCCAGGCACAATTCAGCGTGACATTCTCTTTAGATTTCGCCGAGACCGAGGACATCGGCATAAAGGCATGCCGAAGTAATGATGTCTCCCCGAAATGAAACAGAGCTTGGCGAAGGGCGAAAGGATCGGCAAGAGTCTCACCGAACAGTGGAGCCTCCAAAATCAAACGAGGCGGCATCGGCAAAGGAAACAGAGCTCGGTGGGAGGTCTCATCGACAACTAAAGGTCACGCCGACATGCCTAGCGCCTTCGGTGTAACACGAGGAGCTCGCCAGGAAGTCTCACCGAAAGCAAAGAATCACCCCGACGGGAAGCAACTCGCCGAGAGTAAGTGATATCGCCCTAGTGTCTTGTGTCATGTCCCCTTCTCAGTGACATCTCTCAGACGACAGGATTGGCCTATCATACGACCCTCGTAGGCTGATGGACTAGATAGGGGGTCATTTCGGAGCTTGGCTCAGCTTCAGTCAGCAGGGATTGATCAGTTGTCTTTCGTTCTGGCTCGATCGGAGGTCATTTGCAGAATTGTTATTTTTAGCAGTTCTTGGCAGGCAGTGTGGGACCACTGCTATTTTTAGCAGTTTGGCTGTGGCGGCATCAGGAATCACTTCAGAGTCTGTCAGCATCAGACGGATCAGTAAACGGGTTAGAAATAAGGGAGATATTAATATTTGATCGTATTGATTAAATATTAATTAATTAACGTTTATAATATAAAGTTATAATTTAATATTATAACCAAAGTGGAATTCCTTGAGGGGTGCGCCATCATGAGGAAAGGGGGCCAGTTTGATATTTTAATTAATAATTAAATATTCAGTGGAGAACTATGGAAAGGTGAAAATAATAAAATATGAATATTTCATTAAAACCCTATTTTCAAGGGAATCGCACTTTTCATGTATTTGAGGGTTTGCCTTGGGAATTGAGCCCATTATGAGATTATTGAATTTGATATTGATCAATTTTTGGTCTGAGCCTGAGACTTAGGGTTTCACGTTCGATTCCTTGGAGAACGAGCCATCTCCAGCGGAAAGCAATTCAGAGAGTGTGCAATATCACTCGATCTATTGCCTACAGAGGTTTTCTTACTCAGAGAAAACTACAGAGCTTTCAGAGATTGTTCTTGACCTGAGATTCTTCAGTGTTTGTGTCCAGACAGTGTTTCCTAACCTAGGCGCACCTTTTTCCAGAGGATTATACAATGATTTGGTTGAAGCCGTACAAGCATTAATTGCAGCCTGACAGGCCGTACTTTACCAGCAGGCCGTACCTCTTAAAAGCCGTACTCATCACATTGGAAGCAACGCCTTGGATTGGAGGCTCCAGTTTGTTCAGAAAGAGGCGCCTATACCAGTCAATCAATTTGTGCATGCCAGAAGGAAGGAAGGATATCATATTTATTTCTGCCGTACCATTTGTACCTTCAGCCGTACCAGCAGAAAACCAGGTTCTTTTCCCAATAAAAATTCTTCTTTTATTCATTGCTTCTTCTGGGTATCATTGTAATCACTTGAAAAGTTGAATAAAGGTTACTGGTGTTGTTAGTATTGTATTTCCAGAGCTATTGGATTTTTTAGAGAATTTATTTCCATTTATTAGCATTTATTGTCAAAATCGTACCTTCTCATTATTGCTTCAAAAACACAAAAAATCTCAAAAACCCTAAAACTTCAGAAAAACATTAAAAATCTATCAGAAGCAGTGTCAGGGGGAAACAGGGGTTTCTACAGTGGTATCAGAGCTTGATTCTGCCATCCTAGGGTTTGGCCATCACATGCAACCAGAGGAAATTGATATCACGGGTACTACCCAGCGAATTGCAGCAGCGAAAACCTTGGCAGTTTGAACGGCCCAGGAGATCATGGTAGCCTTGGGAATGATAGAGCGAGATACACCGGACAGATATCCCTGAACAAGAGATGAGTTGATCACGAGGAGTCTTACTCACACTTTCGAGATATTAGGTGCAGGTTACTTGTCGATCTGGCGATATGTATTCTGGCGGGTAACCGCGAGCCTGCGAGATTAGGGACTTGAGGGGCCGTACCACATGTCGTGGCGATGGCGAAGGTGATCTTTGGGTCACGGAGAGCACCTAGGACAGTGTCACGGACAGCTGATAGGCCTACAAGGCCTACGTTCACGAGACAGGAGCCCGATGAGGCTATGCGAGAGGAGGATCGGGATGATTTGTTTGCTGATAACCTTATGGCAGCAAACGAGGAGTGGGAGTTGATACCTCCTGCAGTCAGAGAACGGATCACTTTTGACCGTTTTATCACACAGAGGCGTGAACACAATACGGCTCGTCAGGATTGGAGACCCCGACAGCAGAATAATGACCTCAAACATGCAACGAACAGGTTGAATCTGATAATGTTTGATGGCGGTGGGAAGATGACAGCCCAAGCTTGGATTAGCAAGCTTGATACATTCCTTACCTTGCGTCCGATGGCTGAGAGAGACGCTATTCGTTACGCTACACTGCACCTCGAGGGAGTAGCTTATGACTGGTGGCATCACGGTATGGTGACGCTACATCATGATAGGATCACTTCATATCAGGAGTTCGTAGACAGGCTGGTTGAGAGATTTGATAGGAAGGATCCGGAGACTTACTTCAGAGATTTGGCACAGTTGAGGCAGAGTGGCAATCTCGAGACATACATCAGCGACTTTCAGAGGCTTTCCGTCATGGTTCCGAGCATATCTGAGAGGCGGTTGGTAGTTCTCTTTATGGAGGGTTTGTCAGAACCACTTAAAGGCTGGATAAAAGCCTTTGATCCTCCATCATTACAGGAGGCGATGAGGAAGGCACGTAACATGGAGTTCGCAGCCCCGGCAAATAAATTTAACTCCAGAGGTTCTTCATCGTTCCGAGACAACAAAGGGTTTAATAAAAACAATGACAAATCTGATTATAACAAAAACAAATCAGATTATAGAAACGATTCGAGGGGTAAATCAGCCTTCCCACCCTTGGATCGTGAGGCCCTGAATGACCTTCGCAGGAAAAAGTTATGCTTTTACTGCAAGGGACCGTATGATGCCAAGCACGATTGCCCTCTAAGACCTAAGGGCAAGGCGAATCGTGTTATGTGGGCATACTATGAAGACTCCGAATCAGAAAATTCAGAGCAGCCTGAGCATTCAGATGAGTCAGAGACAGAGACTCCAGAGCATAGAGTGGAGGTAGAGCCCGAGCTTCAGATACAGGAGGGCAGATTGTCCAGCATTCAGCAGGAGGGTTCTTTCCGGCTCCGTGGTGTATTAGCAGGTCAGAGGGTCATTACCCTATTGGATACAGGAGCTACGCATAATTTTATTGATGCTAGGTTCGTTGAAAAACGAGGGCTTATCACAGAGGAGTTTGAGGGCATCAGAGTCAAAGTGGCGGATGGGTACACTTTGAGATGCGAACGCATGATTAGAGATCTTCCATTACGCTTGAACAACTATGAGTTCATGGCAGATTACTATGTTGTCAATATGGGAGACATCGATTTAGTATTGGGAATGAAGTGGTTGCACTCACTGGAGGAGGTCACACTTCGTCTCAAGGATATGGAAATACGTTTTGAGGTCGACGGGAAGACTCACATTCTTAAGGCAATACGGGACAGCGACCTTTAAACAATTTCCTTTCGCCGAATGGAGCGGCTCATGCGTCATGACATGGTAGAGTGGGCTGCCGAGTGTCATTTAGCACCTTTCACGGGAGGGACAGCAGAAGACAGAGTATCATCCGGACATTCAGAAGATCCGAGTCAAGCATGATAAGGTGTTCAGTGATATTCCGCCAGGTAGACCTCCAGATAGAGGGATCGAGCACATTATTGAGCTCGAAGAGGGTGCAAAACCCATCATGATAACTCCTTACAGACATCCGAAAAGATTGAAGGATGAGATTGAGAGGACCATAAAGGAGTTATTGGCTATGGGTCACATTAGACCTAGTAAGTCGCCGTTCGCTTCTTCTGTTGTATTGGTGAAGAAGAAGGATGGAACGTTGCGCATGTGCATTGATTACAGGGTCCTGAATAAGAGGACAATCAAAAACAGATACCCGATACCGAGGATAGATGAGTTGATTGATGAGCTTCATGGGGCATGTTATTTCACGAAGATTGATTTACGGTCGGGTTATCACCAGATTAGAGTCCGTGAGCAGGACATAGAAGGAAGCGGCGCGAGATGTCGACGTAGGCACTTCGAGTTAAGTAGTGATGCCATTTGGAGCTCACTAATCATGATACCTTCGATCTATAGACGAGTGTTGTTCTTTCTTGAGGAGGTTTGTGTTGGTTTCTTGATGACATCTGATACTTCTGGTCCGGACAGGGAGCACACAGCTCATTTGGAGCTGTGAGCATCTTGGAGAGGAGTCTTATGCATGAAAGGAATCCAAATGCGGCACCAAAGGGATAGCCAGTGCTATACCTTAGTCATATTCTCGGTCGCAGGATGGGTATTATGGATCACGAGAAGATCCAGCCATTGATTGGCCCTGCCGTGGTGACGGTTGAGAGAGGGTTTCTCGGTTTGTGTAAGTTCTACCGCGGAGTGCCGTGAATGGTTATTCCACGACATACAGCCCGATGACAGATTTGATGAAAAGTACGTTTGTTTGAGACTTGAAGCGAAGTGTTTTGAAATTTCCAAGGAGTTGATGACCACTTGCCTGTTTGGCGGACTGAAGCCGTTTGAGCTTCAATGTGAGGCATCAGGTGAGGGCATTGGTGCGGTGCTTATGCAGGACAAGCACCCTATAGTTTATGAGAGCCGCAAGCTCAGAGGACCCGAGAGGTTGTATAGCATATACGACAAAGAGATGCTCGCGATTATGCATGCCTTAGCTAAATTCAGGCAATATCTTGTTGGCAGCAAGTTTTGCATCAAGACTGATCATAACAGTCTTAGACACTTTTTAGGGCAGCGAGATCTCAACGACAGACAGCAGAAGTGGGTCAGCAAGCTGCAGGCTTATGACTTTGATATTTCATATATCAAAGGTACTCAGAACGTAGTGGCAGATGCATTATCAGGTAGACCGTATTTAGGCACTATGGTTCAGATTGCAGAGGATTGGAGGCATTTGATAGTGGCAGAGTATGCCAAGGACAGTTGGGCCTCCAGCATTGTCGAGGGATCAGCAGTAGATACCAGGTACACACTTGTAAATGATTTGATCATTTACAAGCACAGGATATTTCTGATTCCCGGTTCTGAGGTGAAGAACATGGTTATGAGGGCCTTTCATGATATTCCCACAGCAGGACATCCCGGTTACTTCAAGACTTACAGGCAGATACGGGAGAGGTTCACGTGGGAAGGTCTCAAGAGAGATGTTCTTCAGTATGTGCGTGAGTGCCCTGTTTGTCAGCAGAACAAGCAGGAGAACACTCACCCGGCAGGTCTACTACAGCCACTTCCGATTCCTGACAGGAAGTGGGAATGCCTGTCGATGGATTTTATCACGGGCTTGCCTAAAGCCCAAAGGCGTGATTGTATATACGTGGTTGTGGATCGGCTTACGAAGTATACGCTGCTGCGTCCACCCACGACTTACCGCGACTACGGTGCTTGAGAGGTGTTCTTTGAAGATATTCCGGACTTCATGGGTTGCCTCGGAGCATGTCGTCGATGATAGAGATAGCGGTTCTGAGTAACCCACGGCGGGGAGGTCTTGGGCTTTGCAGGGACCGAGCTTACAGAGCACCGATTACCATCCGCGAGCGAGATGGTGACAGAATAGTTAATAAGGTAGATTGGAGGGATATCACCGGGGAACTACATAGCAGGGCAGCAGAAGGCGTGGGTCAAATGGATACACTTGTGTGAGTATTGCTACAACTCGACATTCCATATGACCATTCAGATGTCACCCTTCATGGCGTTATACGGGTATGAGGCGCCGAGTTTCCTTGATCTGTTATTGAGCGACAGTAGAGTGCCGAGTGCAGGAGGTTGGTTGCAGGAGAGTCAGGACACTATGAGGGCTCTCAATGAGAATATTGCAAAGGCACAGAATCAGCAGAAGCAATATGCAGATCAGAAGAGGACGGAGAGGCATTTCGAGGTTGGTGATATGGTTTACCTCATGCTTCAGCCCTACCGTCAGTCCACTCTTAGGAAGAGTGGGTCAGAGAAGCTTAAGCCGCGCTATTACGGTCCTTTCAGGATCCTGAGGAGAGTTGGCGAGGTGGCTTACGAGCTTGAGCTTCCAGCAGAGAGCAGGGTACACAATGTATTTCATGTGTCACGCCTCAAGAAAGCGTTGGGTCATCGCGTTGTACCATCTGCAGTGTTACCACCCTTAGATGATGAGGGTAAGTTGATTCTAGTACCTGAGTCCATCCTGGAGTATAGGGAGAGACAGTTGCGTCGGAGGACTATCAGGGAATATCTGGTGAAATGGAGATTTGCGGTTGAGGATCACGACATGGAAGTGAGGAAATTCCTACGGCATCGGCATTGAAGATTGGCAGGGACAAAGCAATTCGGGGAAAGGCGGGCTATCATGTCCCCTTCTCGATGACATCTCTCGGGCAGCGGGATTGGCCTATCATCTACGACCCCTCGTAGGTGATGGGCGTGGATAGAGGTCATTTGAGCTTAACCGGCAAGATCAGCGAAGTTGATCGAGTTGTCTTTAGATACGGCACCGATGCGAGTCATTGCAGAATTGCTATTTTTAGCGATTCTTGGCGGCGATGTGGGACCACTGCATATTTTATGATTTGGTGGCGGCATCGAGGAATCACTTGAGTCATGCGCATCAGACGGATCGTGCAGGTTAGAAATAAGGAGATATTAATATTTGATCGTATTGATTAAATATTAATTAATTAACGTTTATAATATAAAGTTATAATTTAATATTATAACTTAAAGTGAATTCCTTGAGGGGTGCGCCATCATGAAGAAAGGGGCCAGTTTGATATTTTAATTAATAATTAAATATTCAGTGGAGAACTATGGAAAGATGAAAATATTAAAATATGAATATTTCATTAAAACCCTATTTTCAAGGGAATCGCACTTTTCATGTATTTGAGGGTTTGCCTTGGGAATTGAGCCCATTATGAGATTATTGAATTTGATATTGATCAATTTTTGGTCTGAGCCTGAGACTTAGGGTTTCGCGTTCGATTCCTTGGAGAACGAGCCATCTCCAGCGGAAAGCAATTCAGAGAGTGTGCAATATCACTCGATCTATTGCCTACTATAGGTTTTCTTACTCAGAGAAAACTACAGAGCTTTCAGAGATTGTTCTTGACCAGAGATTCTTCAGTGTTTGTGTCCAGACAGTGTTTCCTAACCTAGGCGCACCTTTTTCCAGAGGATTATACAATGATTTGGTTGAAGCCGTACAAGCATTAATTGCAGCCTGACAGGCCGTAGTTTACCAGCAGGCCGTACCTCTTAAGAGCCGTACTTATCACATTGGAAGCAACGCCTTGGATTGGAGGCTCCAGTTTGTTCAGAAAGAGGCGCCTATACCAGTCAATCAATTTGTGCATGCCAGAAGGAAGGAAGGAGATCATATTTATTTCTGCCGTACCATTTGTACCTTCAGCCGTACCAGCAGAAAACCAGGTTCTTTTCCCAATAAAAATTCTTCTTTTATTCATTGCTTCTTCTGGGTATCATTGTAATCACTTGAAAAGTTGAATAAAGGTTACTGGTGTTGTTAGTATTGTATTTCCAGAGCTATTGGATTTTTAGAGAATTTATTTCCATTTATTAGCATTTATTGTCAAAATCGTACCTTCTCATTATTGCTTCAAAAACACAAAAAAATCTCAAAAACCCTAAAACGTCAGAAAAACATTAAAAATCTATCAGAAGCAGTGTCAGGGGGAAACAGGGGTTTCTACATCTTGCCAAAAATCGGTGGTCTCGCCGAAGAAATAGGAGCTCGGGGAGATGTCTTCCCGACCGGTGGAAGTCACAACGAAAGACAAGGAGATCTCAACAGAAAGAGAGGACCTTGGTGTGAGGTCTGGGCGATAAGGAAAAGTCATGCCGATTGATGAAATAAGACCCTCACCAAAGCAAAGCGCCTTCGGTATGATGTCTTCCCGACCGGTAGGAGTCTCAGTGATAAAGAAGTCTCACCGACACATGGATGTCTCACCGACAATAGAGGGGCCTCGCTAAGAGTTGAAGCCGTCGCCATGAGGTCCCGGCGACTTACCAAAGTCTTACCGAAAGGAAGGAAGAGCTCGATAGAATAAAGTGCGTTCGGGGTGACATCAATCAACCCCTGCCGAAGATGAGGAGCCTCAGCTAGATTTGATAGCTTCGGTGAAAGATGAAGGGATCGCCGTAATGTCTGGGTGAAGTCAAATGTGTCTCGCCAAAAGATAGAAGGAGCCCCGATATGTTTTCCTTCGGCGGGAGTCTCGCCGACAGAAAGGAGGGAGTTCGCCAAGACAAAATCAATGTGGCATATGGTCTCGGCGACTAACGAGGGGTCTCAGGATCGTCGAAATATTCAACCATTGACATAATGTCTTGCCAAAGGCCAGATGTCTCCCTTACAGCAAGATGGCTCTTGGCGGAGTGAAGTGAGCTCAGGCAGACAAAAGGAGTTCGCCATGAGGTCTGGCTGGTAGAAGGAGTCTCGCCAATAGCAGAAAGATTTCACCGAGACCGAGGACATCAGCATAAATTTATGTCGAAGTAGGGATGTCTCCCCGATAGGATGCAAAGTAGGTTTATTGCCGAGAGAATGAGGTCATTGCCAAGAGGTCTCGCCGAAACTAATGCCTTCGCTAAGCGTGGAGTTTTCTCCATGATATCCCAGCGACAGAATTGTGTCTTTTCGATGGCCTCAGTGGCATCAGTATGACTGATAGAGCTCGATATGAACTCTCATTGACTGTCACGTACTAAACTGATTGTTTCCAAATGATATAATCGCATCGGTAAGACACTTTCAGTGTCTTGCTGAGATGCACTTCTTTTCAAAAGGACTTTTGACCAGCTGCAAAGCTCGCGTGGAAAACGCTTGACCAACCAGGGGGAGCTGAGGTGAGCCATGGCAGAACAGAGAATGTCAACGCTAGATGAATGCCACGCGAATCAGAGTGAGCTCAACGCATTCAAGGCATTCAGCCGAGTTGTTTCGAGCAAGACACAATGCCAGAATCAGAGTGAATGCGGTGGTTGCAAAAAGATCAAGAAAGTTTTCCCCTAAAGGAAATCTTTCACACTGACACACACAGTAGGGACACGCAGGCTTCGACATTAACTTCATCTAAAAGATCTTAGGATAGTTTTTCGAAGCCAGATATTTTGTAAGCCCTAAGGGGCTGACCTTACTTTTATATATAAGGCATTTTTGCCTAGAGTTCGAGAGTTCTCCGGATGCTTTTCAAAATTCTGTGACTTTTACAGTCCTCTCTCATATTAGCAAAATTTTGTAACTCATTTTGGAGCATGTTATATAAAATTTACCTTGATTACTATTGATGTTTTCATTTTTTGCCTTCTGGTTCTTGTGAAGTGTTGTGCATTTTTAAGTGATTCATCAAGCTACTTAGTGAAATATTTCTTTTCCTTATAGCTTTGTTTCATGTTAGCATGCCTTTCTTTGCAAAAGTGGTATCATGTAGGTTATAAACTGTGTTTACTCAATTGCACATGAGCTTTTAATTTGTGAAAGTCTGTTTTTCCTTCTTAAAAGTGTGTGCATGTCGAACCTGTTTGTATGCATAATCCATAGAATCTTGTTGTGTAGTCCCATATCCATCATCAGTTTTCAAGTGTAAATTGAGTATCTCATTTTTCTTATCAGCTCGGTGTATCACCTTAGGATTTAATTTTCATTTGTATGCTTTCCTTCTCCTTTTACCTTCACAGAATCAGTGGTTTTAGGTGGTACCCAAAGGAATTTGGCCTTCTCTGGAGGTTGACCTCTGTCTATAAGTGACCCATAGCTTTGGAGGTCTTCCCATGTTACACTGAGGTGTTGAACATCAGGTTCAACAAGGGTGCAATTTCAGGTGATAACAATCACAATATTAATTTGTCTCGAGTCACATCCAATTAAATTGAAAGTAGAGATGGAGGTTTATTTTTAATTATCAAAACTTTGTGCAATTCTAAACTTCACACATGAGCTTCAAAAATTAATATTTTAATGCAACATGTTTGTGGTCAACTTTACATACCAAAGCCTAAGAATATATTTATTTTCTAACCTAAAGGTCAAATCTAATTTGGAAATGAGACATAAGAATTGTATGAATCATAATTAAGCAGAGCTACACGATCATCATAAATGGAATTTTTTATTAAGTGATCTTTTCATTAATTCCTTAGCCTCCTTAACAAAAAGACTTGAATTCTTCTCAAAATTGATATATTTAGAGTTACTATATTCACTTGAAGAGCTTGAAAATAAATCTTCAACAATAGTTGCACCATCAACAATTTACATCATTGACCCATACTCTAAAGAGTTACCAAGGTAGAAAATTTGTTCATTCTCAAGGAAAAATGTGTCATTACTAGTCTTTGGATTAGTACAATATTCACATGAAGTAGAAGTATGTAATTTATTTTTGTGAGAGTAATAGAAAACAACAAGGATCTAATTAGACTCATTTTCATCACATTCAACAAATAAAGGAAGCTCATCATGTATAAAACTATATTCAAAATTCTCAAATTGAATGCCCAAATATTTGTTTGCAATAGTATCACTAAGAAATTATAATCTAGCATCCACCACATTGTTCTTGTCAAAATAACCACCAATCACACAAAATAATCAGTTATAATAAAGATTTCAACACACATTTATCCCTTGATTTATGGAGTTTCCATTAGGTGGATCTCTGCATATCCCAACTTCTTCACCATACCTTGAATTTGGACCATCTTCCTTGTAAAATTATACAATGTATATTCTAGTAACAAGTTGATGAAGGGAACACAATCTATTGAAAGTGGGGATGAATTAGTAGATCTAATCAATTCAAAATTCTTGACTTTGCTACAATTATCAAAATATATGATTCTTCACAACAAACTTCACATAAATAATTAAAAAATAAAAGCATAAAGCACACAAGTGAACACCAGATATACGTGGAAGCCCAAGATGGGAAAAACCATGGTGAGAATAGCTGCTTGGATCTATTGTCCAAATCCAACCTCACAATGCAAAAATATACAAGTGAATTTTATAATCTTTAGTAGGAACCAACCTACCAGAGACATCAATCCCCTATTGTGTTTGTAGGCACCAACCTACTAGAGACACCAATCCCAATTGAAATTAGAATAATAGGTAGAACACCAGCCCTACTAGAATACAAAGATAATGCTTGTGGATCTTCTAAGTAACGCATACACATACCAGAGTCACAACTAACACTCTTCCTCACTACATATTATCTTCTAATATATGTGCATACACTGAAATGCAACACTCCCTTTTATCTTCATCACGTTCTCTTCAATTTGCACCATCAACTAACTTTTCTTCACACAGGTGTAATTCTAATTCACATAGTCACATGATATATCCACACAATAGAGAAATATATACATGACATTGCATTAACACTCTTCTATCTCAACCAAGGATCAAAAAATAGCTAGGATGATATAAGGTGGACCTATATTCAAATTACATGAAACATGTAACAGGTCGGTCCATAAAAAAAAATTATTGCTACTAATGATACTGTGTGCTACCATAGGAACTTTAAGTAGGTCCTAAATTAACACCACACACAATATTTTAATTTTTCACACTACTAGTCATTACTGCACACACCTTGAACTCCAACTGGTTGACGGATAGACACAGAGAACCTTTTGTCACTTCAATCTTTTTTCATGTTGAACATATCCTTTAAAAAAAAAGGAATATCTTTTTCATTGGATTTCTTTTGGTATTTTCATTTTGGTGTTGCACATTTTAGGTGCATACATTTCATGAAGGCCAACCTAATTGAGATTTTTTAGGTTGTCGATGGTATATAAGTAAGGTAAATTGTTGGAGATGAGTGTGGATCTGTAGAAGGTGTGTGAAAGATGAAAATTTGATTAGGTGTGATGATTTGAGTGTGAGCTTAATGCCTATGACTCTAATGTAGTGAGTGTTGGTCTTTGGCATGTTTTGTCATTGATGTCAAAAGTTATTGGTGTGATCATGAGATTAGTCATTGTGGAGATAGGTATGAGGCAGACTTACATCATAAGTTATTGAATGGATCTTCATATAAGTTGTTGTGTAAGTTGTTGAAAACAATAATGGTTTGATATTGCGATGCTACAATGTTGATTGGAATTCATAAGAAGTTGGTTTCAATATTTCCATTGCTATCAAGGTTGGTTCTTCAAGGTTACAATTCAACATTTCCATTTCTATCAAGTGATCATGGATATGTTTGAGATTTTTTTTAGGTGATATCATTTCAGTATACTTATATCATTGGTTCTTCATTGATATATAAATGTGTTGCACTATTCTTACATTGATAAGGACTCACATTTGTTCATGTGTATATCAAGTTGTTGGTTCAATGACATGTGTATATTTGCAAAGTTTTTGAGATTATGTCATTGGCAATATGGTTGTTCACTTTGGCATTGGCACTATGGTACTTGGTGCATTTGGTTATTGTTGTAATCAATCTTGGCATATTCAGTACTTTGTGGAAAGTGCTTTGGATACTTTCAGTTTTGTTTTGTGGTACTAATCATGTTGGATTCATGTACAAAGGATATATATATATATATATCATATGGGGTTGATGATCAGGTGATATCATGTTGTTCTAACACTCAGTTTGGTTCAATGGTATTGGTTGGTACTTACATTGGCATGTTTATTTTTTAGTCTTTACTTGGATTTGCTGAGACACATACAGGTGATAGCATTTCTTTGTTCAGATTGAAGGTAATTTGGTAAGCTTCAATTTTCATAAAGTCTTATATTGCAAATTCACTTTATTCAGATTTTACATGCTTGGTTTACATGGTTGTATCATCCTTGATACACAGACAGTTTATCATGTTGCATTTATATTCATGATTTATTCATATAACTTCATAAAGGATTTACTTACATTTCATTAAGGTCACCTTAGCTCATGGCATACTCTATAAAATTCGGGTTTTAATAAAACACTTTGGCATTGATGGTTTGTGTTTCACATAGAAAATATATGCTGGTAAAGGTGATCGGGCTCCTATGGTTACAAATGGTAAATGTTTATGATAAAAAGAAAACAAATGAAGCCATTTTCTTTACACGGCTAGTGGTCTTTGATACCTTGGATAGTCGATGACATATTTCACTTTGGCAGCGACAAAAAATGTGGTAGTCTCTTTTGGTGATGTGTATCTAACAACTCATCATAAGGTCATTTTTTTATTATGGTTGAGGGGTTGACTTGGAATATCGACAGCATAATAGTATTTATCATTATCATTTTGTCAGTTTCTTCCAGATTCCAAATGATGTTTAACATTATTTGGTGTGGATTTAAAATGCTTATACATTCTAATAAAGTTTTCAAAGTTTGGAAGCAAAAGGTAAAAAAGAAGTACGAGGGAGATAAGTGTTTGCTTTGCATAGGGTTTGAAACCCTAATTGTTGTTGCCATGGTTTTTGGTTGCTATCAGTCATTGAGCTGGAGCTGGAAGTTAGTAAGCTTCACTGAGGTAGTTATGATATTATCTTCGCTAGTTGGTAATATATTTTTGGTCACCATGACAGGTATTGGTCTTCAAATCTAGAAAGATCGCATAACTAATTTTGGTTAAGGATTTGTGGAAAAATAATCTCAGTTTTGCTTAACCTGAGTTCTTTGCTCAAGGGTTTCACAGTTCAGAGGTTATTCAACGAGTTTCTTTGGTTATTCTTTTGAACCCATTATGGGTCTCATGATTTAACTGCATTTTTCAGTTTTAGACAAACCCTGGTTAATTGAAGAGATTTTTGGATACGGGTTTTGTAAATGAGAACTGGTTTTACATTCATTCATTGTATAAATGTATGGCTTTCTGCCATTATTTAGTAATGAGGGATTTGATGTTAAAACATAGAATGTTTTTAAAAGGGTTTTGACAATGATATTTTTGCATTTGAAAAAATGGTAAAAGAGAGTTTACATCTCTGATTGTAATACAAAGATTATATTCAATTATCAGTGAGGTTATTCTTTTGTACTGTCACATTCAATACACTTTGTAGTGGGCATTATTGAAAATCATATATTTGTACTCTATTGAGATTTTGTAATTGTAGAAATTAGTGTAGTTATAAGGTCCTAACAGTTTTCATTTTCATAGAGAAACTTTGTAAAAGGAGTTGGTGCTCCTAAACTATAAAAGGAGTTGGTGCTCCTAAATTGTAATAGAGTTGGTGCTCTTGTAATGTTGGAGTTGGTGCTCTAAATAATAAAAGGAATTATTCGAGTGGTTTTTAATACCCCACGAGGGTTTTTCCACTCAGGAAAATAATGTGTTATGTGGTGAAATCTGTGCATTTGTGTTTCAGCCCATGTGCTTAAATGTTAATGTTTTGATTCTGTCATTTGTCAATACAATTTCATGCAATGATCTGATACTTGACTAAGCATTTCATTTTGTTATAAAAGTGTTCAAAACATACATGAAGTCTTGTGGAAATAAAGCATAAACGGAATTGTTCAATCAAGTTTGCATGAACAATCAATATCATGCTTTGACATTATTATGTAAATCTTTTATCAATCTATCATTTTTCTGAAAGTCTTTGATGTGTTAGAATTCACCTTGCAATTTAAGAGGGTTCATAAAGTTGTCTCAAGGCCATTGTTTGATTTGCTCTTGAAGTTAAAAGTTTGAAAAATTGTACATTACTCTGATTCACCCCCCCCTCTCAAAGTAATTCATCTTCCAATAGTGAGTAGAATGGTCTATATTTGAAATGTGCTTGAAGTTACTGGAAGTAGTGAATTGAAGGTTGTAGATGGCATAAAGTTTCAATGGTGGATTTCTCTTGTTGCCTTGAGATAGCGATTCTCTTTGTAACAGTCTTCTATCTTCTATCTTCTTGGCAATGAGCCACCCGACAGTGAGCCTTTATTCTCTTCCTGGACATTGAGCCCTTGGCAGTGAGCCTAATTGTATTGTGTTACCATATATATGTGTGAGCTAATCCTCACCATAATTTTTCCCTTCTTGGGTTTTCCAAGTAAATCTAGTGTTCTTATGTGTTTGGATGTGTTTGCATTATTGTTTCATAAGTTTACATTCTGCCAATGCATGATAAGATTTTAATGGTTAATAAGGGTTTGAAAAGATATTGAGGGTTTGAATTTTTTTAAGTATACAACTAATTCACCTAGGCATCTTAGTTGTCATGTGCATCTAACAAAAACTATTCCACTAGCTCCTCCCTTGGTGAAGATCTATTCCAATTTCAATTTTCTCACTAATATTCATTCTTAGGAATTTCTCATTTTCTATAAGTCATTTTTCCTATGAATGGTATTTTCCATCATTATGGGAACATTCAACACTAAGCTAGGTGTTAGATCTCCATGTGAGAGCATTTTATGCACGTTGGATAATTTTATAGTGTTCCTAGGCATTGTATCAAACTATAAGGGTATGAGTAAGAGTTCTAAAGAATCTTTTATATTTTTTGTTCACTCTTCCTCTTGCATAGGATCTGGAAAATGAAGATATACAATTTTTAACTTTAATAAAAATATTAAAATTTCCCTAAAATGTGCCTTTTTCTTATTAAACCACTAGCACTCTTCACATCATTTTTTGGGCTTTGGAAAACTTCCTTAAACATGTGATGGGTGATGAGAAATTTTTGCTATATTTAAAACTCACTGAAAACTAACATGGAGGAAGGAAGATGCAAGCTAGAAGCCTCTCTTTATGCTCAAACATCATTACAATCAACTTCACTTTGTCACTCAAAAATTGTGAAATGAAAGGAATAACCATGTTGGATGCCCTCCTTATAAATTTAGAAATATTAGGAATATTTCTCCCATTCTTCTATCACACCAAATAACTCTATTAGAATCTCAACATAAAAATATTCTAGAACAAAGTGTGATGTGTGACCAGAGACTTTATGCACTATTTTAACTTCTCAAAATCCACATCTTAATATATACTCAAGCTTAGAATGGTCATGGGTTACAATAAACAAACAAAAAATAAATAAAATTTGTTTCCAATTATTTTAACTAAAAGTCAACCTTTTCCCTTTCTTCTATAATTAAATAATCATTTTTTATTTAATTATTCACTTTCCCTCCTAAATTAAATAATTATTTAATTTACTCTAGCAACATCTTTTTCCGTTCCATTCTTATCTCTTCATCTCATTTAATTTTCACCCTTGATCATGTGGCATTACCTTTTAATCTCCACCATCCATCCTTAACTAAATCCTATTTTTTCCCTAACCCTATTTCTCTTTGCTTCTAAGCAATATCATCCATTGATCATCATCCTTATTCATATTTCAATCCCAGCCCTTCATTTGAAAT
>VDFB02156717.1:0-18977 GCA_007258455.2 Sequoia sempervirens | reverse complement strand
TCACCAAATGTAAAGCCAAGAAAGTTCAGAAAGAAAATACTAAAAGAAAGCATGCAATGCAAATCTAAATGCAATCTAATGCTAAGCAACAAAGAACAAAGGAAAGTAAATATGTAAACAAAACTTGAACAATCTCACCAAATTCGTATGTGTTTCCATGATTCATCTCGATTGCCCTTCTCCATTTTGCTGTTGTAGTATAATTGCTCTCAAATTTTCAAGAGTTTGTGCAAGTATAGCCTATCATAGTGGTTTAGAAAAACATCGAAGATTCAAGATAGCTGCTCAAAAAAGTCATAAGATTTCAAGAGAGATTGCAATGATGAAGACTAGATCAATTTATAGAAAATTGATTATTTGAACAATAGGCTGTGATTGAAAGATCAACAGACGGTTGAGATTGAATGATTAGTCATGCATTCTGATAATAGTTAGTAATGACATGAGTGATATAAATTAGAAATAAAATTAAAGATTAAATAAATGATTTAATCTTCTAGTTTGGTATTCGAAAATAGAAGAATTATCTTTGCATGAAAAAGATGAAGATGGATTAAAGCAACTCTTGTTTGAATGCATGCACAAGGTTTAATTAATTAAATAGGAATATTTAATTAATCTACATGTACACACAAATGAGTTAGAATTGGATGATTGAATGATTTGATGAAGAGATTACTCGAGAATGCCACTCAGACATTAAATCAAGAGTTAACTAAGTGATTTGAATAGATGTCGAGTCGAGTCAAAGTGAATACCTAGATAACTCACATAACTATCTAAATATAGAGGAATGTGTTAAAATAGGATTTATGAATTAAATAATTCATTTAATTCAAGATTTAATATTTGAAGAATAATCAAATAAATAAGATTTATTTAATTAAGTGATGAAGGGATTTCAATGAATAATTAAATAAATAAAGAATTTATTTAATTATAGTTGAAGTATGATAAAGAGTAAATTAAATAAGAATTTATTTAATTTGACAAGAAGGATAAGGTTAATTAGTAACATAATTAAATAAAAAGGGTTTATTTAATTAATCAGATAGAATAAAGAAAAGTGTGAATTAATTAAATAATTAAGATTATTTAATTAATAGAATAAACGAAGACTATAGAGAATAATTAACTAATTGACATTATTTAATCATGACCATGAAGAATATTGAAGTCACAGGCTTAGACCAAATTTTGGTGTCTACACCATCCATTAGTGAATACATGGAATGACTAGCCGTCAGATCAACTATAGTATCAATGCTCGGAAGAGGAAAATCATTCTTAGGAAATTCCTTATTAGGATATTTAAAATCTATGCATACTGTAACACTTTTGTCAAGTTTGGATATAGGAACAATGTTAGAGATCCATTCTACATAGTCAATTGATCATATAAATCCCATATTGAGGAGTTTCTTAAGTTCTTCTTTAACTAGTAGTGCCACATGAGGATGCATATTTCTAAGTTTTTGTTTCATAGGCTTTACTCCTGGTTTAATGGAAAAGTGATGCATTATAAGATCTAGATTAAGACCTGGCATGTTCGCATAAGACTAGGAAAAGTTGACTTGATTTGCTCTAAGAAATTCCATGAACTCGGGTACTTATTTATTTGTCATTGATGCTGCTAACTGTAGAATCCTTGGTTTCTCTATGGTGTCAAGATTAACTAATTTTAGGATCAATCAAGATAGTCAATCGCTCATGATAGTGCTCTAGGAGAGTGTCAAGTATCCCATCATCTGGTGCCTTAAAAAGGTTTTCACTGTCTGATACGCTCTTTGTTTTATCTTTTGTTTGATCTAATACTACCAGATTCTAGTTTTCACCATTAGATCTTTCTTTTTTATTTTTATTTTTGTAGCTAGGAAACTTGACACTCTCCTGACTAAGGATCTCATGCTGAAAATTTCCAATGGAACAATCATTTACATCATCTACAAAAAGGAAATTTATGATAGATTTGTTGGTTGGAAACAAAGGTATATCTAGAGGTTCAGATAGATCCCAATCAATGAGATCAAGATGTATTAGCAGTAGTGGGTCATTAGGTTACATGAAATTGGCTATGGTTATGGTCATGATGCAGGAGCATCCAGTGGTGTAAGGGCAATCTTGCATCACCCAAAAATAGTTAAATTTCAATTTTCTCAGTTTTTAGATTTTTTTACATTTTTGGATACCCTTTTCATCATAATGAAATTTTTAATTTATGGTTTTATTTTCTATTCCTGGGTTGAAAGATATTGCAGTTTTAGTTTCCCAGATTTGTGTACTTGGCACCTCAGTTGCATTTGAGGCACTTAGAGTTCCCAGAATGGCTCCAAAACTTTTTGAAATTGGCATAGCAATTTCGAGCGCGTTATTGACTTCGAGACCTTTCCAACGGTTCAAACGGTTCGTGAATCGGAGTCCCGGATCAAAAGTTATGGCTCCGAGAAGTTGGCACACTTTTCTAGAAGATACAATTGCAAATGTTCTTCAAATTTGAACTTCAAGTTGTAATTTTTTGCGCCAAACTGCCTAAACTCAAATTTGAATGTTGTTTTGGCTCCAAACTAATGAGGAGCTCTATTTATAGGCGGGTTTTCTAATTTTTGCGTAACTTTTTGGGGACAAGCCCGCATATTGCGAAAGGGTTATTTTGTAGCTTTCTGTAACTTGCATGTGTTGTAGAACTTGGGGATTTGAGATCCTCTGCATGTAAGAAGCCTCATTTTCTAAATAATAAAATTATTCTCTTGTTTGTGGGTTATTTTCTAAGTCTCGGGTTGCGCCCTCATCAAGTGGTATCAGAGCAAGGTTTTCTTGAGTGTGGACAGATCACCGATCGCGAGGCACCGCTAAATGCAGACTGGCTGTGGGTGAAGGTAAAGAAAGATGCCTTCCAAGAAAGTGATGCCCGTAGGCATGGTGCTGCCGTGAGGTGGTCGAGGTGGTAGAAATACAGGAAGAGATGCACTGGTAGCCCTCCAAAGACAAATTGACACATTACAAGAGCAGTTGAGAAGAGGGTTAAACCTGAGGGAGGAAAGTGAGGATGAGGGAGAGGAAGAAGGTTCAAATGTAGAAGAGGGAGAAGAAGCAATTGATCAAGACCAAATGCGGCTAATAAGGGCCATTTCATAGATTGGGAAAAGACCCAGAGCAGAAGTCCCGAGTTATTCCGAAAGTCTGAACTCGGAAGAGTTGATCGACTAGATCAACTTAGCCAGAAGAATATTTTGAGTATGAGGAAATAGAGGACCCGCATCGGGTTAAGTTTGTGAAAATGAAGGAAGGGCCATGCCAATATTTGGTGGAAAGAGGTTCAGCTTGGAAAGAAATCGGCAGAAAAGGAAATATCACCAGATGGGATCGCATGGTAGAGAAACTCAAGAAGAAGTTCATACCAATGGACTACGAAGTTAGATCTATTGAAGAAATCGCAAGGGTTGTGCTGCTGGCTGCGTCCTGCAAGTAAGAATATACTCAAAGATTTTCACAAGATAACATCGTAACGTGCCACACGTAGGCCAATAAGGAGAAGGTAGCCCGATATCTTAATGGGTTACTTAACGAAAGCATTTAGGAGGAGTTCAGCCTAGTCAGAATGACCACCATTGAGGATGTGTATCAGTTTTCTTTGAAGGTGGAAGAGAAGCTGAACAAAAGATTTGATGGCAAGCAAAAAGGATGAGAGGTCAAAGCAGAAGGGGAAATGGAAGACCTTCAAGAAGCCGAAATGATGATGAAAAGAAAAAGTGAAGATGTGGGTACCAACCGGCCAAAGGAATGAGAATCTCATCACTGCGGATCAAAAATAAGCAGGATCAAAGAGGTAGAGGATGAGGGAGATATGGACAAGGATCCGAAGAGATGGTTTCACAGAATGTGCTTCCAAAGCAGGAAGAAGGGCATCGAAATGGCGAATGTCCACAACACCGGGCGAAGGGTAGACAAAAGCCGTAACATCATGGAAGGGTTGTGCATGTAGATGAGAGGCCCACCCAAAATATCTCGATGATGCTAAAAGGGGAGAAGCCCTAGTGATTGGAGATCCCTGGTGACTGAGGAAAAGGAACCAGAATAGAGGAAGAACTTGTTTCACACAAAGTGTAAGTGTGAAGGAAAATGTTGTGATGTCATTATTGATGGTGGGAGCACCGATAATCTAGTGTCAGAAGAGATGGTCACAAAGTTGAAGCTGAAGAGGGAAAGGCACCCGCATCCGTATCAGATTGTCTGGTTGTAGAAAGACCACAAAGTTTTGGTCAATGAGCAGTGCCTAGTAAAGTTCAAGATTAGGAGCTACCATTATGAGGTACTCTGTGATATCATCCCCATGGATGCATGTCACATGTTGTTGGGGAGGCCATGGCAGTTTGATAGGTGAGCTATACATGATGGTCATGCAAACACTTATTCCTTGACAAAGGATGGGGCTCGTCACAAGGTGAAACCCCTGAAGGAGACCGAAAAAAAGGTGTGCAGTAGTGCTAGAATTTGTTATGTAGATGGAAGAAAAATTTTAGAAGGTATGAAGCATGAGCGTGTGTGTTATGCATTGATTCCTAGAGTAAGGAGGATAGTGAGAAGGTTCCAGAAGAAGTTTCTGGGATGTTGGATAAGTTTCAGGATATTGTTTATGATAATGTACCTGAGGGTTTACCACCCATAAGGAAGATCAGTCATCAGATTGACTTGATTCCTGGAGCTAGTTTTCCAAATAAGGCAGCTCATAGAATGACTCCAATAGAAAATGAGGAGTTGAACAGACAAGTTCAAGAGTTGTTGAGAAAGGGTTTGATATGGGAGAGTTTGAGTCCATGTGCAGTACCTGCAGTACTAGCACCAAAGAAGGATGGGGAGTGGAGGATGTGTATAGACTCTCGAGCCATAAACAAGATAACAATCAAGTACAAATTTCTCCTACCAAGGATGGATGAATTGATGGACTGTTTGAGTGGAGCTCAGTACTTCACAAAGATTGATCCAAAGAGTGGATATCACTAGATCCAGATTCGAGAGGGAGATGAATGGAAGACTGCCTTCAAGACCAAAGAGGGCCTGTATGAGTAGTTAGTCATGCCTTTTGGGCTAACCAATGCATCGAGCACATTCATGCGGCTCATGAATGAGGTACCAAAAGAATTTTTGGGAAGTTTTGTTATTGTGTATTTAGATGATATTTTGATTTTTAGTAAGACGTTGGATGAGCATCTGATGCATATTCTGAGAGCCTTTGAGAAGTTAAGAGAAGAGAAACTATTGATTAACTGAAGAAGTGCTTTGTGAAGAGGGAGTTAATGTACTTGGGGTTTGTTGTCTCAATAGAAGGTCTTAAGATGGACCCAAAGAAGGTGAAGGCTATTTTGGAATGGCCTACCCCAAGAACTGCTACTGAGGTGAGATCTTTCCATGGTTTGGCTAGTTTTTATAGAAAGTTCATTAGAAACTTCAGTAGTATTTGTGGACTCCTGACTGAAACAATGAGAGGGGATAGAAAAGAATTCAAGTGGAGCATTGGAGCAGAAAAAAAATTTGAATTGTTGAAGCAGAAGGTGACAGAACAACCTATTCTAGCCCTCCCAGATTTCAACAAGGTGTTTCAGGTGGATTGTGATGCCAGTGGTCGTGCCATTGGAGTAGTGTTGAGCCAAGAAGGTAAGCCCATTGCCTATTTCAGTGAAAAGTTAAATGATGCCAAGAGAAAGTGTAATCAAGGGTTTTCTAAGGATTATGAGAGTTAGCAATAAATAATGAATAATAATCAAACCCGAAGATCTTTACGAAACACAAAGGAAGTAAATAAAAGAACAAGTATACCTGATCATCGATACCTCCATGATTCCCTTTTGTAATACCTTCTTACTTGTTGGATAATATGTTGCCCTTAGATTTGTACTTTGAGCAATCTAAAATGCCTAAGCCCTACAACAAGATTCGAAGGATTTGATATGCCTATGACTATTGCCAATGTCTAAAAGTCAATGCCTATGCCTAGAATAAATGCCAATATTAATCAAATGCCTATGACAATGAGTAAGTAAGAGTAAATAAATGCCTATAGTAATTACGTAAAATGTCAAGATATGAAAAATGAGAAGGAAAGGGCATTTTATAGAAAAAGGCCATTTCGAACGGACGGATGAGATAAATCAATGACAAGAACCTAAAATGAAAGGAAAAGATTTAATTTGACAATCCCTAATTAGGGTTAGGAAAAAATCCTTAATCGAACGGTCAGAATAAAATTGGATTGACAGTGGAGAATAAATGAGACAAATTAATTAGAAAATGAAGATTTTCAAAAAATCAATAAGATAAAGATTGCCTGATTGGCATTCAAAAATCAAAAGATAAGATTGCCTAATTTGCAAGATTCAAAAATCAAAGAGACAAGATTTGGACCCAAGATAAGATTTGGAAAATCAATCTGCCCGATTGTTTTATTTTAAAGATGTCATCAATTTGGAATTAAATTAATTCAAATTATGGATTTTATGAGATACTTCAAATACCCTTTCTATTCATTTATCAACAAAAGGACCTATTTAGCTAAGATTGATACGACATTTTAAATAATTCTAATTTATTTAAACTATAAAGAATGAGTAATTGCAATTAAACAATTAAATTTAATTATTTAATTTAGAAGATAAGACCAATTAATTAAATAAATTAATCAATTTATTTAATTAAGACAGTTAGTGACGTATTAAATAAATACATGAAATTCATTTATTTAATAATCAAAGATAATTAAACGCAAAAAGGGAAATTAAATAAATTAAGAAATCTATTTAATTAAAGAAAGACTTAGACAATTAGTGACATATTTAATGTTTAGAATTATTCATACCAGAGAATGGATTACGGAATTAACTGCGTCAGATCGCATCATTTGCATCAATAATGTGGACTGGGCGATGCTACCAATGTCTTTAATTATGCTGTGGACGAAAGTGGTAAAAATAAAACTTGCAGGCCTAGGTCATTTTAGGGTGTCTACATTCCTCTTGTCATATAATGTCAGCTATCGCATTGTGACAAAGAAAATAAGTCGAAAAATGCCCCAGTGCAAAATAAGAGAAGGAAGAATGACGAGGAGGGTTACGGTATGCCCCCTCGAGAGGACAGACAGGTTCCAAGAACATGGGTGTGCTCTCGAAATTAAATAGAAGACTAGAATATGAAGAGACAAAGAAATGTTATCGAAAAATATATGGATGATGATATGGATGCAATGCCTATATGAGATGGGCAAGAGAAGATGACATGACTAAAGGAGATGCATGTATGTTCCTAGACCAAATCCTTCAAACCTTACCATAGGAATTTTAATATTTATTGCTCTTAATCATCATTGGGCAAGAAAATGACACAAATGGACAACAAACACCATGGTATGATGTAGACCAAGGTGTACAAGGTCATCCACTTGAAAATAGACAATCACGCACAAGGAATGTCCTAACTCACAAGACGGGTTGCCCTTTTGTCAAGACACCCACAGACAGCTACCAAAGAAAATAAAATAGGCCAGAAGACGTCATCGTACCTCTAAATCCTTCATGGGACATACTTGAGGTAGCTAGTAACATGACCAAAAAGACAAGACAGTAAAAATATAAGACAAAATAGCCAAGATAGTCAAAAGATAAGACAAGATAGACCAAAAAGATTAACAGCCATTTTATTTTGTTTGCCAATGTTTGTTTTCCAAAGATTGATTTCTTGTCGATTTGATAGTTTTGACAGTTTAAGAGTTTTACCAATTTGACGGTGTTGACAGTTTGACAGGGCCTATTGTCAAGAAGGACACATCCTGAAAAGGCAAAGGACATTTTGATGAGGTCTAACTCCAAGAAGGACACATCTTGAAGAGAACCAAAGAGTGACAAGATTGACATTGTTTTGACTAATATATTTTGGCAAGTTGACTGATGTTGACTGTATGATTGATTGGCTTATGTTATTTGATTTTAACCAATTTTGACATTGACGTTTTGAATGACTATCTTGTGTCTGAGTTTGACTATGACTTATTTGATCGATCTGACGATTGTGACAAATGCCATGATTTTATTTGGACGAACCTAAAAGGACTGACCTAATGTCTCGGGGACTCATCGACCGATGGCCTTGCCTACGTAGCAAATGCGCAGAGACAACGTAGTTCGACAATGACATGGACTGACTGATATGACTGACTTTGAATCCATTTTTAGGATTTTGACATTGATTTGGATATTTTTGTGTTTTTCTTCAAGACGTTTTATGATTTTTTTTGTCTTTCTTTAGGACATTTTATGATATTTTTGGTCTTTTTTCAAGACATTTTATGATGTTTTTGGTCTTTTTGTCATTTTATAATTTTTTTGGATTTTGACATTTAAGAGGATCACGACAAATGCAAATAATTGATGCCTACACATGAGAATCCAAGGAAAAACATGATTGTGCCCCTAGTCAAGCTGAATACCAATTGATAGGTGATGACAATGTTGTTTGACGTAGCTGACGATCCCTAAAACAACATGAGTGACAATGATCTATAATGTGATGAAAGTATGGAGGTCTACACCGGGCCAGGAATGTAGTCATGTAAAAATTTTGGATAATGCTTGTATGGATAAGACTCATTGCATTTGAAATGAATTGGTGAGGACTAGATGGGATGATGATTATCCTTAGACTATTTGACAAGGGAAACCAAAGATAGGTGATGAAAAAGGAAAAGGATAGGGGGTGCTCTTGGTAAAGGATATGTATACATGAGACTAAGGGAATTGTCATATGATTTCGGCGACTATGTCATATAAGGACAATAAGACTAAGGACGATGAATGACATGATGGCTTCGCGGAATCATGTATGACCTAAGGATGTATATGTCAAGAGTTTTCCCAAAAACATGATTTATGTGTGCTAGTTTTTATGTCAAGACCAAGATAGGTGGGAAATGATATGGATTAAATGGTCAAACGCGAGGAAGGCCTAGGAGATGAGACAACTTGCCCTCAAGTGTAAGAGTCCACATGGATGATTTATTTTACACATGGCTCGTTTGCCGTGCTTTATCATGGTAATACTTATCCGTATGCATTGCTTGCCGCTTTTCATCGTGGTGATGATTTTTATTTTTATTTTTTTTGTATTTCCGACATGTGGATAGCCCGATGCTTTGTGATAACCACCGAATCGCTCAATCCACCACGCCGATGTAGAGACCGTGCCATGATATGCCAAAATGACCTTTGCCGGCGAGTTGTCTTGTCAGGATCATAGCACTTTTATACAACTGATCGATGTCCTTGTGATCCTTTCTGATACTAGAGTTGGCCTTATCAAAATACGCACATCGCAATAGAGTGCCATGAGAGTCCTTGTGGTAAAGAGTTGCTGCCATGATGTGACAGATTTGTGATGTAGATTTTTGGACTTTAGGCGAGATGTAGGATTATGACAGATGATGGTAGATGTGGAAAGGTTGTTTGGACATTTGGATGAATGACTTTTTATTTTCCAAACTTTGGATGATGGATGACAGATTTTGAAGGGATGGTGTTTGGAACCAATACTTTTATATGCCTTGATTAATGACCATTTTGAAGGAGGTGGACATGTGTTATATGTGGGAGTCCTCTTGTCTTGTGGCTCCACATTGTGATTGACTTTTGTATTTGACTTGGTGTCTTTGTTTGATCCATCTTTCTTTGGGATCCATTTTAATTTCATTTGTCCACTTGTCCTTTTGTTTGATTCAATGGTCTTTGACAATTGATTTTGATCTTTTGACTTGTAAGAATTTTGTTTTTGTTGGTTCCAAAGGGGAGGTTGATTCATCATAAAATGACAGTTGATGGTGTGGGTGGAAGGGGTGTTGGCAGCAATCTTATGACAAGGATTTCTCATGGACTCCATTTTGACATTTGTATCTAACAAGGTTGACCCCAGTATCGAGGAGGTACCACTGACATCGTTTGATTTGCTATCTGAGGAATAGCCAAGACCTTGATGTCTATAATTTTTCTGAAGCTGTATTGGTTCAAGAATGCCTTGCTCATGTATGCCTAGTCCTTTGCCTTGATATTGCATGCTTTGACAGATTCTAATTGTGATGGGGTATTTGTTGTTTTGAAAGCAAGATGCTAACCCATCATGATGTCTATGGACACTATCACTCGTAATATTTTCATCTGCAAGAAAGCCTGCTCTGACAAAGATAGATGACCCTAGTTGATAAAGTGTCTTAGCTTCATTTTCATGTTGGACATATTCCTGACCGATGTCTTTGGTCTGATCATGTGACATGTCAGGTTCAAATAATTCTGTTGGTGCTTCCAAGGCAATGTCGAAGCCATCATTATGGTCAGTGTCATAGAGTCCAGTAAATTCAGCTATAGCTTGATTATTTTCAAATATGTCCATATTGGAATACTCTTGTGCTTGAGGAATATCGTCTACCCATGGAGGCAAGTGTCTCATTTTGGAAACTGTCAATAGTCGAGGCCTGTATAGGATTGAAAAGTATTTGATCATAAATGGTGTAAAGGTCGAGTGGATCGTTTTGGACTTCTTGGTCAACAATAGGGTCTTGGTCAAAAATGAGGTTGTCATGGATTTGGACTTCTTGGTCAATGGTAGGGTCTTGTTCAAAGATGGGGTTGTCATGGATAGGTGTGTTTTGGATGTCATGATTGTCTTGAGGGACTCTTTGAATGGAGTTTAAGATAGGGTCATGGGATGGACTACCTTGTTCTTGACATGAGGGTGACATTATAAGGTTATGCTTTGGGCTTTCATTTTGACTTGTATCCTCAAGTTTATTAAATGGGATTTGACTTTGGACTATAATAGAATTTTCATGACTAGATGTGGTTTGTGAGGGGGTGACTTGAAAAGGATTAATGACCAAAGGACTAGGATAGGATGTGGGAACTTGGGCTGGACTAGTATGTGAAGGACTAGGATATGACATGGGATCTTGGACTGAATATGTCATGGAGTCTTGGACTGGATTAATTATTGAAGGAGAAGGATATGACATGGAGACTTCGACTGGATTGGTGTGGTATGATGTGGGGACTTGACATGAGTTGGTAGATAGTTGATAAGGGATGTAGGCTTGGACAGGATTGATAGGTGAAGGGTCAGAATATGATGTGGAGGTTTGGAATGGACTATTGGGCAGTTGGCTTCCCTTGTCAAGGTTAGGATAAGGGTGATAAGTGGACGTTTGTTGTGAATTATTGGTAGGATTTATGTCAAGTGACTATTGATGGTGAGGGTAGATGGATGGTGGCAAAGTATTTATGTCAAATCCTTGCGGTAACTTAGCCCCTAAGTCCAAAAGCATGGCTAGATACCTTTGAGTGTCACGTAAGACTAATTTTTTTACAAAGGAGAATATATCAGGATTTTTCTTTGCAGCTTCTATGTCTTTGAAATATACTCGTCCATTTTGGTCTCTTTCTATGAATGGCTCAAAAATGTTTTGTGATGAAGATGGCATGTTCATGGAAGATTGCATGTTCATGTTGTGAAATGGGTCAGAAAAAGTCCAATGTTTGTTCGTGTCGTAAGTGTTATTGTCAATGTTGGGATAAGAATCTTGCCCAAAGTTTGCCATTTGTCGTTGTTGTCTTTGAAGCCTAGTCTCAATTGTAAAAGGGATTTTCTCAAATGAGAATGATGAGAATGACAACTAAATGCAAGGATGACACTAGCCTATGTTTTTTGGATTTTTTGGATAAAGGATGACAATGCAAGACTATGTTTTTGGATTTTTGACAATAAGGGATGCAATATGACAATGTTTTCTAAAGAAAATGACTAATGCCAAAGGACAATGAAGACTAAGATGACAAGTTATGCCACTAATTTTTTTGTATTTTTGGAATAAAGGATGACAATGCAAGATAATGATGATGTTTTCCTAAGAAAATGATTAATGCAAGATGACAAGGTTGTCAAGGCCAATATGAGGACTAAGATGATGATGTTTGACTAAGGACTTAATGTTATAAATGCCATGTCTAGGTTCAAAATGATGACTAAGATGAACAATGCAAAGTCTAAGTTCAAAATGAGGACTGAGATTGTTTTCTAATGTCTTGTTGAAAAGTCTAAGTTGTCCAAGGTCAACTATTTTTGTCTAGATTTGTGAATGTTGTGTATATTGTTTTGAAAAAATCCAACAAGCACTTGACAAGCACAAAGTTTTGGGTGTAAACAAACACACATAAGACAAGTACAATCCTAAAAGGCCAATAGGCCAAGGGTTTGTATACTTGGTATAGCCCACCGATATACCCTGGATTGGTGATAAACACCTTTCCTTCTCGAGAGCAGATAGCTTAGAATTTTGGTGGCATTGGCTCCCCTCCACGGCTCATTAACGTCATTCGAGCACACCAAATTTAGATTCTTTGGGTAGTGACATCCCAAGAATTGCTATCTCTACTCAAGGGGATCAGTAGTGAGTGTCTTCGGGCATGATACTGTACCCTGCACTATACCAAGCAACGGCCAATAGAACGGTTGGACACTAAGACAAGAGGTTTTTAATTCGGGCATTTCGTTCGTGGGGTGAGATCCATGCGGCGAGAGTCCCCTTTCGGATCCATCTCGTCGGAACCACGCTCGTGATTCTTGGGCTTTCCCCAAGAACCCACTTTTATATATCGGCTGGAAGTCCCTCGGTGTCAGGGTGCTACCGGTCTGAGTCGTCCTGGGGTGAGTACTTTTTTCCACCAGAACAGACCCAAGTTCTAGAGTCAGTAACCGTTTCTCTTACACCCAGGATCGCACGAATGCGCAAGGGGAGACGATACTCCGATATACCGAATCGTGAAGGGTAATTAACAAATAAAGATGGGTCTGATTTTCTGATCACAAGGTTTTCACCTAGTGAGAGCATACTCACCTACCATCCCGCAACCACAATCAAGCATAGAAGACATGAGTTCGTTTTATAAGCACCAAAATCAAATGTTTGCTAATCTAAGAAAAACAAACACAAAGTTTGTTTATTCCTTCTTTGACATGCGAATCTGCAAACAATGAATATTAGTAGTCTATTATGCAATGGTCTTCGACACACGAATAGGGATCGCCACACGCTACTAGAAAATATTAGTAACAAAAATTAAAAAAAATAAAAACTTAAATGAAAATAGCAGACTTGAAATAGTGATAACTTCCTCCAAACTTAACAAAATTTCAAGTGGTAGATATCCATGGAAAGCTGAAAATCTAATCTTCAAAACCCAGAAAATATTTTCCACGATTCTGCACAAAAGGAAAGTTATAGACAAAAGAAAAACGCGGGTTTAAAAATGAAATTAAAAAAAATAGCGATCGCTAAAACAGTTATAACTTTGTCAAATCTTAACAAAATTTAAAACTGTTTGATGTTCTGGAAAGCTGAGATCGAGATCTACAAAACCCAGAAAATGTTTGAAAATATTTTATTCGCCCATTTTTCTGTGTTCGAATGAAGGTGACGGGATTTTGTATGACATCTTGGCTGTAACCTGCAAAATAGTGAAAACATACAAAAACACACAAATTTCTGTCCAAAATGTCGGGTTCACCAATGTAATCAAGGGAAAACCAGATTTGTTAAATGGGTTAGCACAAATAACATAAAAATCCAATGAAATAACGAAGTACAAAGGAAATCAAATGAAAATGAAAGGAAATATATCACCGAGTGTCTCCATCTTCCATGCTTCACCTTCGTTACACCTTCTTGCTTGCTGGAAATGTTGCCCTCATATTTGTACTTTGAGCAATCTAAAATGCCTAAGCCCTACAACAAGATTCGAAGGATTTGATATGCCTATGACTATTGCCAATGTCTAAAAGTCAATGCCTATGCCTAGAATAAATGCCAATATTAATCAAATGCCTATGACAATGAGTAAGTAAGAGTAAATAAATGCCTATAGTAATTACGTAAAATGTCAAGATATGAAAAATGAGAAGGAAAGGGCATTTTATAGAAAAAGGCCATTTCGAACGGACGGATGAGATAAATCAATGACAAGAACCTAAAATGAAAGGAAAAGATTTAATTTGACAATCCCTAATTAGGGTTAGGAAAAAATCCTTAATCGAACGGTCAGAATAAAATTGGATTGACAGTGGAGAATAAATGAGACAAATTAATTAGAAAATGAAGATTTTCAAAAAATCAATAAGATAAAGATTGCCTGATTTGCGAGATTCAAAAAATCAAAAAGATAAGATTGCCTAATTTGCAAGATTCGAAAAATCAAAGAGATAAGATTTGGATTGAAGATAAGATTTGGAAAATCAAGAATCTGCCTGATTGTTTCATTTTTGGAAGATTAGTTACTAATTTGAATTAAATTAATTCAAATTATGGATTTTATGAGATACTAAATAATCTTTTTCAGATTATTTATCAAAAAGGGACTGACAGTTAAGATTGACATGACATTTTAAATAATTTAATTTATTTAAAATGAGAAGAATATGAAATTGCAATTAAATAATTAAATTTAATTATTTAATTTAGAAGATAAGACCAATTAATTAAATAAATTAATCAATTTATTTAATTAAGACAATTAGTGACGTATTAAATAAATACATGAAATTCATTTATTTAATAATCAAAGATAATTAAATGGAGAAGGGAAATTAAATAAATTAAGAAATTTATTTAATTAAAGAAAGACTTAGACAGTTAATGATGTATTTAATAAATAAATAGAATTTATTTATTTAATAATCAAGAGGAATGAAAGGACATGAATTAATTAAATAATTATGAATTATTTAATCAATAGTCAAATGTGGATCAAGGACATAATTAAATGTATTAATTATGCTAGGACGAAAGTGGTAAAAATGAAGCTTGCAGGCCTAGGTCATTTTCAGTGTCTACGCAAAGCACTTCTATATATGATCAAGAATTTTTTATGTATTAGTGCTACTAAAGAAAATGGAGACATTATTTGTTGCCAAAGGAATTTTTTCTATTTACTGATCATCAGGCCTTGCAGTACATAAATAGTCAGGGAAAATTAAATCAGAGGCATATGAAATGGATAGAGTTTTTGCAGAGTTATACCTTTGTTTTAAAACATAGGAGTGGGAAGTCAAATAGGGTTGCAGATGCTTTAAGTAGGAGGCATACATTGATGACAAAGATGCAGATTGAAGTGGTTGGGTTCAATGAACTTAAGACACTATACGCAAAAGATCTTGATTTCGCAGAGGCTTGAAAATCTTGCAAGGAACTTGTTACAGTGGACAGGACAAGGTGGCTAGATTTCATAATCCAGGATGGCATGTTATTTAAGGGAAGTCAATTGTGTATCCCGAGGAGTTCCATGAGGGAGAACCCGATAAAGGAGAAGCATAGTGGAGGAATGGCAGGATATTTTGGTTGGGATAAGACCATTGCCATTATCGCGAGCATTATTGGCCTCCGCTGTCACAGATGTGAAGAAGTTTGTACAGCCAGCATGTCGATGGCTAAAGGAGTGAGCTGTAATATAGGCTTATATCAGCCCTACCTGTACTAGAGAGGCCATGGGAGGATATATATGGACTTGTTCTTGGTCAAGGACACAATGAGGGAATGATTCAGTCTTTGTGGTGGTTGATAGGTTTTCGAAGATGGCACATTTCATTCAATGTCAAAAGACCCATGATGCAGTCCACATTGTTGACTTGTTCTTCAAAGAGATGGTGAGGCTACATGGTCTGCCAAAGAATATTGTTTCAGATCATGACACCAAATTTGTGGGGTACTTTTGGAGGACCTTGTAGAAGAAGCTGAAGACAGAGTTGAAGTCTATTTCTTGCACACCATCCACAAAACAAAATGGGTAGACAAAGGTTGTTACTAGGAGTCTAGGTAACCTACTAAGATGTTTGGTAGGAGATAAACCCAAGGGATGGGACTTGATCTTACCCCAGACAAAATTTTCTTACAACAATTCTGTCAATAGAAGCACTGGTAGATCACCATTCTAGATTGTGTATGGAGGTAGCCCCAGAATAGCTCTAGAATTGAGGAAGATGGACCATGAGAAGAAAATAAGTGTTGAAGCCGAAGATTTTGCAGAACACATCAAGGATATACATGAGAAGGTAAGAGAACATATTAACAAGATGAATATGCAGTATAAGGCTAAGGCAGATCAGAAGAGGAGGCATAAGGAGTTTCAGATTGGTGATGAAGTGATGGTCCACTTGAGGAAAGAAAGGTTTCCAGTGGGAACATATAACAAATTGAAGATGAAGAAGTTCGGTCCCTGTAAAATTTTGAAGAGGCATGATTCAGGAATGCATATGAGGTAGAGTTGCAGGATGGATTCAACATTTCCCCTGTGTTCAACATTTCAGATTTGACAGAATATCATGAAGGTGGTGTAGAGGAAGTACCAATGATGGAACAAGCAGGATCTCCCAAGACCTACTCTAAAAGGATGATATTGAAGAAATCTTGGATAGTTGTATGGGAAGGAGTACCGTGAATGTGCAAAGATGAAGCAAATTATCCGTGAAATGGAAAGGAAGGCCTATTGAAGATTCATCCCTTGCTTGCCTAAGGCAAAGGTTGGACATTTGGGTTTTTCCCTCCACCATCCGGGAGACGGATGAGGCTCACCGCCAAATTACCCTAGTGTCCGAGCGTGGATATCCAATGGTGTAAGGGGCAATCTTGCATCACCCAAAAAATAGTTAAATTTCAAGTTTCTTGGTTTTTAGATGTTTTACATTTTAGATACCCTCTTTTGTCTTAATTTTAATTCCTAATTTACGGTTTTTATTTTCTATTCCCGGGTGGAAAGATATCAAAGCCTAGTTTCCTGATTTGCACTTGAAAATCTTTTGAGTTAGATTTGATGCAATTAGAGTTCCTGTGATTGGGTCTCTAAACTTGCCAAAATTGGTATAGCTGAGTTTGAAAGGCAAGTATCGAATTTCTCAGTGATCTTCCAATGGTTCAAATGGTTCGCGAATCGTGAGTACCGGATCAAAAGTTATGGCCCCGAAGTTGGCGACTTTCTCTAGAAGATACAATTGCAAATGTCCTTTTGAAATTTGAACTTCATGTTAAATTTGCCAAACCGCCTAAAACTCAAATTTGAGTTGTTTTGGCTCCAAACCAAAGAGGAGCTCTATTTATGGGTGGGTTTCTAATTTTTGGGTAACTTTGGGGACAAGCTCAGATATTGTGAAAGGGTTATTCTATAGCTTTCCTGTGAAGTTGCATGTGTTGTAGAACTTGGGGATTTGAGATCCTCTCGCATGTAAGAAGTTCCATTTTCTGAATAATAAAATTATTCTCTCTTTGTTTGTGGGTTATTTTCTAAGTCTCAATGCTCTCATCACCTTTTCATTTCATCAATTTTGGGTAAAATGTCATCAGCCACATACCCTACACATACCCATCATATCGCCACTTTTTGGCCCATCATGATCCTACACATACCCACATGCAATATGTTTGGTTGCAAGATTTCAAGCTAATCCTAAAGAAACCCATGTGAAGGTAGTCAAAAGAATCTTCATATACTTGAAGAGTACTTTGGATTATGGTTTATGGTATCCAAAAGGTAATGAATTTGATTTGAGTGCTTACACTAATGTTGATTGGGCTGGTTTTTTCAATGATATAAGTACAAATGGTGGTGATTTATTTTTAGGAAGAAGATTTGTTTCATAGAATAGTAAGAAGCATGATTTAGTATCCTTTTCCACTACAGAAGAAAAGTATATTATTGCAGCATCATGTTGTCCTCAACTATTGTGGATGAAGAAAACATTGAAGCATACCAAGATACAATATGATGACTCTATTCCTATTTTGTATGATAACAAAATTACTATCAATATTTCCAAGAATATGATGATGCATTCTAGAACCAAGCACATATCAATCAGGTATCACTTTTTGAGAGAGAAGGTTGCAGATAAAGAAGTCAAGTTGGAATGTGTTTCTACAAAATATCACATTACAGATATCTTCACAAAGGATCTTGCAAAAGATACATTTGAGAATCTCTAGTAGAAGTTAGGGGTAGTTTCCCCTCCTTGTTAGATGCATAGTTGGTGCATTGTTTTAGGGGGGTAATTCACGCCATATCCTTTTTCCTAGACTGATGGTGGCTACATCTTAGGAAAGTTGGTAGTGGTTGTTGCTAATAGGGGGATCCTATAAGTTATTTCAAGAAGGAAAGAATGTACGTCAAATGGGGGGGAGGTTGAAGAGGAGAAAGTGTGCTTAAAAAGGGAGAGAAATTTTTTCCCTATGTCCTTGATGTCAAAGGGGGAGAAGAGTGCACGTCAGATTAGTTTTTTCATAAATGCTAAAGGGGGAGATTTTTGCACTATAGTTGTCATTTATGTGAGAAGTATGTTGGAGTTGGTTGCACTTTGGTTGTCAATGTTGTAGTATGGCTATTTGGTTTCCAGAGTCTCTAAGAAATGCTTTGCATTTCTCTGCTGGTGATGTTGTGCCCTTATGGTTTGGAAGTTAGCTTCATATAATTTTAGAGAATGCATGATCCAAGTTTCATGTTGTTTGGATTATATGAAATGTGTTTTGCAAGTGACAGTTTGAAGACAATGTTGTTTTTGTGAGGAAGCTTGTAGAGGTGCAAAGTTTGGATCTACATTCCTCTGTATTTGTAGATATGGTTATGTGGAAAAGAAGTTAAGGTTTTTGATTTGTAAAGGTTTTATATCCAAATTTTCATATCATTTTTCCTTCCACAGAAAAGATTGTAAATGATAGAGTGTGGGACTATATTGTACAGTGGCTAGTTTTAGTGTTTGTTGGCTTGTGCCAACTTGTTGCTATATAAAGTGGTGAATTGGTTGGTGGAGATTTTTTCTAAATATCATGTGATATTTTTTGTTACTCTACATAGTGTTTTATGATTTATCCACCATAGGCTATGGTCTAGAATGAAGGTGTTGCTAGGTTATGCTTT
>VDFB02156715.1:0-13331 GCA_007258455.2 Sequoia sempervirens | reverse complement strand
TATTGTGTATGCACATTGAATATCATTCATGATTTGAGCTGATAGTTATAAATATTCTTAAGTTTTATTGAAGCCCATAGGTTGCGATTAAATTCTTAGTCACAGATATATATATATATATATATATATATAAATTATAAATTATATAATTTTGTGTGTGAGTAAGGTGCGTTAGTGTGTGTTATGAATATCAAAATGGTAATTGAGCAATTATGCATAGTTTCACTTGTGCATTAAAGATTTTTTGGTGCGAGTTAGAGCAGAACAAAGAAGAAGTGCATAATCAATCATAAGGATAGAAGATCGACTACTGAGGCTAACCAGAACTTTAATCAAGCATTTGTAGATGCTACTCTTTTAGTTCATTCTCTTGGATCCAATCCAAATCTTTGTAAGACAATGTGCCTTTCTATTTGGAGTAGTGAGCTCTAGGTAGTGAGCCTGAATGCAAGTGCATGAACCCATATTATAATCTTCTTTTTGAGTATACTCAGATCATATTGTGGATTGGCCATCCATCATGGTTTTTCCCCTAGCAGGGTTTCCATGTAAAAATTCTTTTTTTATGGTGTTTTGGTTGTTAGCTTTCTGTTCTTGCATATTTCTCTTGGTTGAATGTTTTAAGTGGGTTAACGATTAGAATAATAAATTTATTTTTTGTAGAACACTAATTCACCTCCCCCTCTTAGTGTTTCTTGTTCCCAACAATTGGTACCAGAGCTAGTTCCTCGAAAGAAGTCTAACAGCTTGGGGAGATCTTGGAAAGTGTTTTCAATGGATACAAGTAGTTTTCAAGAACTTTTGGTGACCATAGATGATCTTGACTAGTAAAAATGTAAGAACCAGGAATTGCAAGAAAATCTTGAGAATATAGAGAAATTCATTCAATCATTGAGAGAAAAAATAAATGAATTAAGGGAGAAAAGAAAGGAACTATGTGATTAGCTTAAGTAGAAGAATAGAAGCATGGAAGATGAGCAACTGAGTCACATGACTTGAAGGAGAAAATAGAATAATGTGAAAATTTCTCCAGAGAAAATGTTGTCTTGAAGCATGAGATGGAATCTATCATGATGAAAATGACCAAGGAAATTGAAGATAGAAGGAAGAATGAAGAAAATATTGCTCAATCCTTGAAAGAAAAATCTAAAGAATGCAACTGATTGGAAAATGAATTGGAACAAATGAAGAAGTTCTTGAAAAAAAACTTGATGATCTTAGAAATGAACTTACTACTATAAATGAGTACAAGGATAAATTCAAAAAAATCTCAACCAAGCTTGATGAACAAATTAAATGTAAAAGGACTAATCATGACAAGTGAGGTCTTAGTTATGAAGAAGGAGAAAGTATTGGATCTGGACAAAGGAAATCTAGGCAAGGGAGATTCAAGCAAGGAAATTAGATGAATGGAGCTAGAAGGAATCTGGTAAGAGAACCAAATGCTCAAAGATTCAATTTTTATTGTTTTACTTGCAATAAATTTAGTCATATGGCTTCTCAGTGTAGTAGTACTATGAATCCAAGTTGACCATCATTCTCAGGTCAGTTTTTTAATTGTAATAAGTTTATTCATAAGTCAAATGAATGTAGAAATGTGATGAAAAACTTTCATATATATGTCAAATGTTCTGCATGTAATAGACTTGGGCATACTACTAACAATGCAATCAAGGTTGTAGACAAGCTTCTGAAGTCTATGGATTAGCTGTGGCTAGGCCCAACTTTGTCTGTTTGCTGGCCGTTTAATGGTTTTTTGTGCTTTTTGTGCTGTCTGCTTTTAGCTGGTTTTTATCTTTCTGGCAGCCTTTTTGTCTTTCGGACCTCTGTTTTGGTCTTAGCTTGTAATGTTACTTTGTGGTTTCGAGTCCCTGTAAAACCCGTTTATCCCCCTTTTATCAAAAACAATGTAAATCAAGGAAAAATTAATGGAACAATAGGTCTAAACAGAGAAATGTTGTGTGTTACACTGTAACAAATTTGGCCACACTTTAGATTATGTTGGAGAAGAAGAGGTGGTAAAAAAAACATGTAGCAAGATGTTAAGGAAAAGCTAAAGTCACTACAGATGTGATCAAGAGGAAAATATAGAATGGGTAAAGAAGGATCCCTTTGTTGAAGGAAATGTTCTAGCACTAGAATCTACTTATGGTAATTCATCTGGGAATTAATTTTAGGCCTTTGGCCTAGGGGGAGTTGTTAAGAAAATCTCTTAACCCCTATTGATAATTGAAACTAGAATGTGGATAAGTCTAGTAAGTGCATAGATTCCTTTTAGATCTTATTCAACCAATTGGAGTAAGTATTTTAAAGTATTGAAGATCCACAAAAGAATTATCTATATGAGTGCATGGAAACAAGGTAACCAGATGAATTAGGGTAAAAGCATTTATTGCAAAAAAAAGGGTTGTGTGAACAATAAAAAGTCATTTTTATCCTTCATTTGTCACTTTTAATTTTGGAGAAAAGAAGTTTTGAGAGTTTTGGGGAAAACTTTGCTAAATTAAGATTAGATTCAAGTGTTAAGTAGATTCAGTGATCAAACTTTGATTTGATGAAAAGTTATTTATCAAAAAAACCTGTGAATTTGTGAACTCGTAGAAATGGTCACTCCATTGGTATTTGAAGTCAAGGATTGACCCCATCCAAAGTTCAAGTGGCGTCCTTTTAATTCTGTTGAGAATGAGCCCCTAGGTGCATTTTTCGTCTGTACTATACGATGTCTTGCACACTAAAGACATTAGGGATTACATACATGTTAATATTTAAGAGTTAGGAAGCTCACAAATGTTGAATTTGTATTCCAACCATATAATTGGAGAGAATTTCACTACTAAGCCAGAATACAAAACCATAGAAGAGAAGACGTTAACATAGTTTATGAAATTTCCCATGTTTGAGGAAAGTGAATGGGTGTGATATATTTTGAGTTGAGTTCATGTCGAGTTCATGTGGTTGAATATACCTTTTAAGATCACGAAAGAGGCTATAAGCCCAAAGATAGGTCTAAATTCCTCCGATGGACTACCAATCTTGAAATCTATAAAGAATCAAAAGGTCAATAATGAAATAGGTGCACAATTTGATAGAATGGAAATGACAATTGAGGATATTATTGAAGTGGATGTTAAATTTTCATCAATGATCATTGGCTACAAATTCTACCACTCCAATTAGGATAATTAGGTATTTGGTATGACCATTTATGCAACCTATTAGATGGTAAAAGAAAATACGGATTATGACTTGTGTGAGCTACTTAGTGTTGGTATATGGAGCCTAATAAGACTCAAAGGTTAAATTTTCCCCAATATTATTAAATTTTCCCCAATTTTATCGTTGTGGTTTCCCCCCAAATTATTTAACCCTATTGGATGACATAAAAAAACCCTATTTTTGTAACCGACATAAGTCTTGATAAAAGGCTAAGGATTAGGGTTTTGGTTGGCATTGTATTGTAGCATTTGTAGTGGTATTGAGTTGGAAGGATTACTGGTTGTAATCAATTCGATTTATTGGATAATAATATTAGACTCGCTATTGGTGGATGTTGCCAAAGTTTGGGTGACCTACGTTAAATATTGTCTCTTGTTATTATTTTTTAATTTTTCATTCCTCTATTTAATCTTTATTTTCATTTAATTGATATTTTTGCATATAATTCCTAACACTTAGAAGTTAGCTAATGGAGAAGCTTGACCAGAAACACTGCCCTCTAGGCGTACTTCAAAACTTTTTAGAATATGATGCATGCAAGAGAAATAATTCCTACCTCAATTGTAGAGAAGTACCAAGATACAATTTGTTTAATGGTGGATATTGATCAATGCCATATGGAATTCGTTGATCCCAGAATGATATGGATTATGCCTATGGGATATAAATTTAAGGAGAACATCTTGAAGATGTATGCAGAACATTTTTTGAGCATGCTTTTAGATCCACCAAAAGAAATGTTTGGAACTTATGCAGAAAAGAGCATGCAAGTCCATGAGAAATTATAGAAGCCAAAGATAGTTAGAAGAGTAAGGAAAGAAATGGAAGTCTTTGCATAAAGTATGGGAATATCTACAAAAGTGGTAAGAGAATCCAAAAGGAAGAGAGATGAAGTTGAAGCAGGAAAGGAATCAACAAGAACTGAATTTGCTAGTCTTGAAGGATCCTCTACCTATACCAGATTAACAAGGACTTCTCTATCCCTATCCACTCTTGAAGCCAAGCTAGTTCCTATGCAAACTCAAGACAAGTCTTCTAGTAAGAGGAAGAAGAACAAGAGCACAAGAACCTATGAATTTGTCTCAAAAGATGAGGAGATAGAGTAAGATGAAGTTGTGAGAGAAATGAAGGCTACTGACACTCAAGGTACCAAGGTAACCAAGAGGAAATATTCCAGTGAGGAAGAAAAGGAAAAGAAGAAGGAAATAGTTGAAAAACTAGGTATGACAGTTGACGAAGTTGAGAATGTTGTTGTCAAGGATGGAAATATCAAGCCCCTCTATGAATGGTATGAAATGTTTGATAAATTAGGTCAAAGAATTCTTGAAGAGGCAACAATAAAACATCTGAATATTTTCAATAAAATTCTTGTTGAAATTATGTTTGGTTTACCTAAGAGTCTATATGATGTTTTGGAAACGAGAAGAATGAATGATAGGAAAAAAGAAGAGAATATATGAGAAAGATAATTCTTTCATATTTATGTCCATAAATGTCTATTGAGGAGATGAATTCACTCCTGAACAAAGCCAAGAAGGAATTGAAAAGAAAAATAAGGGTGAACAAACTTATCATCGGTTAACCTAGTGTTGTTGTTGATGAAACAAAGAAAATCCTAAAAGCCTTTTTTTCAAAGAACAAGATCAATGTTGAACAAGTGAATGTTGAAGATGTTGCATATAATTTGGTACATAAGGAGGTGAATGTAGATATTAATGATAATCAAATTCCTTCTGATGTGGACAAAAAAAAGTACCTATTGATATTAACATTCCTAAGGTTGTATTAGATGAAGAAAATGAGATTCCAAATGAAGATGTTGAAGCTCCTAAAGAAAAAATTAATGAAGAACCAAAAGTTGAAGAAGAAAAGGTTCAAGTTAAGGAAATCCCAATGGAAGCAAGGGACTCTGCCAAGGCAGTGAAGGAATCTCTGGTGAAGCAACAGGAATAATTTGATCTTGAATTAGTTGAAGGCCTGATTAATCTATCCACCATGTCCCCAATTTAGATAATGAAGTTCACATAATTTTCACAAGCTAAGGCCAGTGAGAAGATTCTGAAGTCTCACATTGAGGATAGTGAATTATTAAGTCTTACATCTAGGGTTCTAGATAAAAATATGCCAACTTGTGTTAAGGATCTACCTAGTTCCTCTTCCGATGAACTAAAGAAGCTAATAAATTTTGTTAGTACTCATTTTGAATCTCTTAAAAAATTAGCCATGGTTAAAGTGCAGAAGGATTTTGATGGAAAAATATTTATTTGGTTGAAAAAAGTGATTGATAAGGATAAAAATTTGTCAACCGCTTGTATGGAGAATATTCAAGGTTCTCTATTTGAAGGTGGAAAGGTCTATAAGTCATGTTTGATTCTATCCAAATTTACTGAAGACAATGATAAGAGGGTGAAGGATCTTGAAAAAAAATTGGCTACCATTTCTGATGCTTTTGATCTATTAGCTGGTGATATTGGAAAGAAAGAATGCCAAGTGTATATCTCTACTTGAAAAAATAAGGAGCTTGAATCATGAAAATGATAGGATTGTAAGAAGAGCATGTGACCTCAAAGGACTAATTGGTCCAAAGATTGAAATAATGGTGAATGCATTAAAGGAAGACAAAAATGCTATGGAATTTAGTGACCTAGTGAATCTTGAGACTGCAAAAACTCTATCTTATTTAGTTTGTGGTTGCATAACAATTTTGGAGAGTTTCAAAAGGGTTTGGGACACAAATTTGAGCGTGTTGAAAGATTTTGCAAATATTTTCAAGTTTGTGTAAGTAACAAGATCATGCCTATATAGTTTTGAAATTTGTTTCCCTAGTATTTCCATTGATGTCAAAGGGGGAAAGTTGCGCAGTGAAAAATGCATATTCATCTTAGGGGGAGTTGTGTTTCTAAGCTAATACTGAAGTTTCTTTTTGAAGCTTTGAAGTTGCAGTGTAATTCATGTTGGTACTAATCTGACGCTTAGTCATTTTCACTAAGTGTTGCCATCAATGCCAAAGTGGGAGATTTTTGGAAAGAGACACTACAAATGTATTTTGGTGTTGTCATTGATGGAAACCCTAGTTGGTGATTGGATCTGTACATCATCATTTGCTCCTACTGGTAGAAAAATTGATCATAGTCAAGGAAAAACAAAGCATCTGACAGTTTTGTGTTCATCGATTCACATACACATTTTCTATCATTATTTTGAGTTGTGGATCTTATGGGAGGTTAATCAATGTATGTCTTGTTTTTTCCCAAATCTCAGTGTTTTGTGGCTAACCCAGATGATATTTAAAGTGTCACATATATTTGAGGAGTGTCTAATCAAATAATTTTGTGTTTGATCATCTTGATTTGGGTCTGAGCTAAGTTTTGGATGACTGTTGTGGATGCACATTGAATATCATTCATGATTTGAGCCAATAGCTATAAATATTCTTAAGTTTTATTGAATTTGACAGGTTGCGATTAAATTATTAGTCATGGATAAATATAAATGATCAATTATATCAATTTATGTGTGAGTAAGGTGTTTCAGTGTGTGTTGTGAATATTAGAAGGGTGATCAAGAGTAATTATGCACAATTTCACTTGTGCATTAAAGATTGTTTGGTGCAAGTTGGAGCATAACAGAGCAGAAGTGAAAAATCAGTTAGAAGGATAGAAGATAGACTAATAAGCCTAACCATAATTTTAATCAAGCATTTCTAGATGCTACTCTTTCAGTTCATTCTCTTGGATCTAATCCAAATATTTGTAAGGTAGTGTTCCTTTCTATTTTGAGCAGTGAGCTCTAGGAAATGAGCCTGAATGCAAGTGCATTCTCATATTGTAATCTTCTTTTTGAGTATACTCAGATCATATTGTGGATTGGCCATCCACTGTAGTTTTTCCCCTAATAGGGTTTCCACGTAAAATTCCTTTTGTTATGGTGTTGTAGTTGTTAGCTTTCTATTCTTGCATATTTCTCTTGGTTGAATGTTTTAAGTGGGTTAAAGATCAGAATAACAAATTTAATTTTTGTAGAACATTGATTCACCCCCCCTCTCAATGTTGCTTGCTTCCAACAAGGTGTACTTACTAATAACTTTGCAACATATGTATGAAAATGACCTCATTAAAGATTGGTTGTACAAAATTCATCTGATGCGACCATACTCTACCTTCTTTTAGCCCAGATTCATGGTTTCGTTCTTTACTCTACTCAATTCCATGAACAACTATGCCCATTTCTCAGCTTTCTTCTCCTCTAAAAAATTTTGTGTCTTTGGTCTTGTCTTCATTTTGAACTTTGTTAGACCAAACAATATCACAATTTATATTACTATCAAAGATAGAAAAATTAAAATCATTTGATACTTTGTATCTTGCATAAAATCAAGAAAACTTCCTTTTTTAGCTTGTGAATTTTCAACTTGGAGCAAAAGACACACATCTCCGGCTTGATTTTCCTACTCCTCTTCACTTGCATTTTCCATGTATAAAGAGAATGATGAATCATCAATTTAATTTCCTCTTTTTTGATGCAATGTTTCTAAATCTCGACACTCTCACTTATTTTTCTACAAAACGTTAGGATTTTCTTTATAACAATTTCAGTTATCAAACTATTTTGATGTATCAACTAATTTTTTAATATTTTCAATTCCACTAGGGTTATAAAATTTTTTCATTAATAGTCCCTTTCTTCTAGTAGTTAAGAATTCTTTAGCTAATGGAATCACCTTACACATAGCCAAGCTCACCCTAGTTAAAAAAAATCACAATCAAGTTCACCGTGATCAGTTGTATCATGAATTCTACAGTCAGTGACTCTACCAAAGGTTAATATTAAACTTAAAGGATGTAATTTCTAGTTAAATATTTTCCAAATTTTCTCAATTTCCATATTGAAGTGCCAGCTTGTATGAGACTTTTTCCTTGCAACCTTTCTCTTAAGCCCCAAACTAATATAGATCCCTAAATAAAACATGAAGATAAGAAAAAAAAAGATAATGCCAATACACAAAGAACATGTTGTGGGGGCCCTCCTTCTAGGACTAGTTCTTGTTGATGACAATGTCACTCATATCAATAGTGTAGATAAATTACTCATAGGAAAACCATAAAGTCCTATCCTTATTGAAAAACTTAACCAATAGCAACCTAGGGGTGTCCATATAATAGGAAAAGGTTGGCTCAATTCAATCCCAAGTCTTTGGTAATCAGGTCTTGACCATACTAGGCTCACTTCAAGGTATGATTGTATATTGTTGTTGATATCAAAGGGAATATGGTTATCTTCTATTTCACTTAGAATATCTTTGGTTTTATTAAAAATTATAAGCATCAGGAATAGAATTTCCAAATCAATCATAAAATAACATCATGAATTTGAAAGATTTGAAATAATATTTCATGAGCATCAACAATTTTTCTATCACTTAAGTAGATTTAGCTTTAAGAATTCAATAATTTGATGGAAAATGAAATATTTTCAATAAATTTGCATCCATCTATCTATCTTTTTAGAAGATTTTCAAGAATTTAAACATCTATTTTAAAATAAAGCATAAAAAATACTAAAAATTAAAATTTCTCTTGGTTATTCTCCATGCATGCCCCAAAGAGTTAATCAAATCAAAGAAAACCACTTTATGCTTCAACCTACATTTAAAATGATGTGAGCTTTTAAAGAGAGGGATTTTAGTTAGGACACCAATAAAGTTGCTCATGCACCCTTAAATGGCACAACACACAGTCTTGTTTGGTTGAACTAACAAAACTAGCCATAAAGATTCAAGAGATAGGTACTAATAAAATTGGCTTGGATATTAATTAAATTCTATGTGCAAACAAATTTTTAGACCACAATGATTCATAAAACAAGAAAAAGGAACAAAACTTAAAGAAGTTTTGGCTCTTTCAACATCCAAAAATTCTTAAGTTAAGTTAAAAAGAAGTATCCCCTAGCCTTTTATAGAAATAAGACATAGATAGGATAAGACAAATACATGAGAGGAAATCCAAGGGACAAATCACATCAAGGCATGTGGAATGTAATGATTGGTAAGAGAATTACAACCGAAGTCAACAAAAGTCAACTTCAATCTACACATTGAAGCACTTCTGGTTTTTTATCTTTTTATTATCTTCACTAGAAAATATCTTGAATTAGGATAGTGTGTAGGAATTTTATCATATATTTAGAATGATCAAGTTGTCATCATGTTCCTACACTTTTGTTTAACCTTGGGCTTTCTACTCTTGAGAATGAGCTTCCTTAGAGATTAGTGCTTTCTATCACCAAATGTGTGTTCCAAGATCCAAAGTATTCCAATAGATTCAAAGACCTTTGCATCACTTCCCAAAATATATAGCCTAATCTAGATATGATTCAATCCTTGATTCAAATTTTCCTGACTGTCCATACTTGAACTTTGCATTGCAATTTGCATCTCCTACAATCACAAATTCCACTCATTAAATACCTTTAAAAAAAATTAAAACAAAATCTCATGTAAATAAAACCATCATTAAATTGATTATCATTTAAATTTCTCATAAATAACATGCTTTCCAGCATATCATAAATCCTTTCATAGTTATCTTTTATATACTGGGTTGCCATACTATCAGACTCATTGGATAACCTTAAGATTTTAAAACTTCATTTTACATCGTTACCTAGTACTTGGTGCCTAGTATTGAGATTTACCCATGAATTTTCCCTGGACTTTGGTTTTATTGGAATTTTCATCTTATTGGATCTCAATGATTGGATTGGAACACTTTTCTCAACATTTGCATTACCTTTTTCCTTTTCAACATTCTCGGTTCCTGATATCTGGTACCAGGAACACTACATTATGAAGTATTCTTTTATTAAAGATTTATCTTTATTTTTCATTTTTGATGATCTTTTCAAGTAGCCAACACCTTCCATAATTGTTAGTTTTCACTAGGGTCCCCAAGTCTTACAGTCTTGGGGCATGTTGTGAGACCACATAATTTAGGCAATATATTTAGTCATTTTTATTCACTGATTTCAATAGTAATATATCTAGTCATATTTATTCATTGTTAATTCTGATTTCTATCAATTGGTAGTGCGGTTAGTCAATTTAATTATTAATTAATGTCATTTAGTAGTATATTCAGTCATTTTAATTTACTAATATTTAAGGATTTAAGCATAAAACAAAGAAATACAAAGCAGTCATCAATTACACACAAATATAAAACAACCATTGAAAAGGAAAAATTAGTGAACTTTATTAATAAAAGAAAGGTGTTCTAGTTACAACTTCAAAATAGAGTATTACTATAGACACTAAAAATTATCCTAATTGATGTCATTCATTCGAACCAAATTTATTAACATCATTTCCTCTTTATACATCCTCTTTTAGCTTAATTAATTCAATTAGCCTGGTTAGTTAATTAATTGTATCATTTTTGTCTATTTGGCCTATTAATTAAATTGGGTTAATTCACCTCTTTTTGTGCTAAAACTTCATCTAATTAAATTAAATAAATTAAAATATTTAATTTAATCTCCTAAGTCATCTTATTTAATTAAATAACCCTAAGTTATTTAATTAAATATCATTTCATCCCCCTTCCCTATTTATTAAATCATCTAATTTAATAAATATCTCTTTATTCTTCCAAATATCTCTTTATTCTTCCAATTCGCTAATTTCATAAACTAAACCTTGTTTAATTAGCAATTAAACTATTTTTCCTCTAATAAAAGGGAATATTCCCATGGAATATTCTTTACCCTTTTTTCACAATTAAAACTTTGTTTTAATTTGTAAAATACCTTTTTCCTCACCCTAAAGGAATATTCCCTCTCATCCAATCAAATCACTTGGATTCTAGAAGAAGCTAAACCCTATAACCTCTTTGGCAAGTTACCTTTGACCTGTGTGAGTAGGTAAAAAGTATATTTGTTTGAGGCAAGTGTGATCCTTTCATTAACTTTCATCACATGCATTCTCATCCATTGATGACAATCCATGATACATGCCTCTCATCCTCTTCATCTTGAACCATTGATTAAGATTTTTTATCTCAACCATCCATTCCTCATTTTCTCTCCTATAAATAGATCACTATTTGGAGACAAATTGATCCTTCTTTTTCAGAGCAAACTTATGCTATTGAAACTCATACATCCATCTTTTATTGCAAACCTATGCTATTGAATTTACTCACATACACACTCATGTTTTACTCACATTTTAGCTTGTTTTAGTTCATTTTAATTGCATAATAGCTTATAACATCCATTAATGGCTTCCATGCATCCATGTCTTAGTTTGTAAATAAATTAGGGTTTTCAACTTTTACCATTTTTTTAGCTTAGATTAGCTTAGAAATTACATAATTAGATCATTTGTAGCATAAAATCATGGTAACTTAGCTTGCATCATGTTCATTTTAACATAATTTAGGTTTTCACACATCAAATACCATGGTTTTGGGTAAGTGCACAAAGCTGAGTCCACGAAACGTGGAAGTTTTTGCCTTAGCCAAAAAATTGAAATCGGCTTTCATAAAATGGGATCCTCGGGATCCCGTTCAGCTTTGAGATCTTGAGCCTGAACATGAAACAGGATCCCACCTTTTAAAAATTGGGATCTCATTTCCCATAAGATCCCGAACCAATGGAAAAGGAACAAAATCCTGATTACTACAAAATGGGATCCCATTTTGTACAAATCGGGATCCCATTTTATATTGCTATTTATTTTTCAAAAAACAAACAGATTTCATTACATAGCGGATAGGAGCTTCAGTACTAGCGACAACGACCCCCACAAATAGCTACAGGTACCTGCCCATGCCCCATTTTTTTGCATTTTTCTATTTTTAATTGAAATTGTGAAGAAAATAAGTGAGTTTGGCATGTTTTTTAAATTTATTTCACGTTTTGAGCATTTTTTTCCTATTATAGTAGAAATGAGTAATTGTAAAACTAGATGAAAAAATGCAATGAAACTTGAAGGTTTTTTAATAAAAATGAAAAAATGAACCTTGAATTGTGTTTTACAAACAAAATTTAACTTTAGAAACCTAAATTGTTTGATTAAACCAAAAAAAATTGAATCTGAAAACCCTAATTGAAACGAAACCAAAAACATTACACTCCAAAATCCTAGAAATTGAAATGAAATAAAAAAATGCATTTAGAAACCCTAATCAAGCTTTTTGAAACCCTCAATTCAAATCACACAAAAAAAATTGAATTTGAAAACCCTAGTTTGAAATGAAAAGAAAAAAATTGCATTAAAAACCCTAATTGCTTAGAAATTGAAACCCTAAATTGAATTGGAGCAAATAATTTTGTTAAAACCCTAAATTGAAATTGAACAAATCATTTTGATTTTGAAACTAGGTAATTTTGAGCTCAAAAAAATTATTTGCATTGCTTAAATGTTTTAAATTTTATTTGCATTGTATGGAAAAAATGATATGATAAACTTTAGTTTGAATGTTAAATTATAATTAGATTAGAAAACAATATGTTAAAGAATAGTTAAAATTCATAAAGTTTATCTTGATGTTTGTTTGCAAATTTAGTTAGCAAATTTGTAAATCTAAGCATGTACAATCGATTCCAATTGGCACTAACTTGCAAGTCTAAATTATGCCAAGGGCCACCCAAACTTCACCCTAAGTTTGCTAAACCCTAGACCCTAAACTGTAAAATCTAAACCCTCAACACTAAAGCATTTGAATTTTGTCTTAGGACCTTAAAATGAAATTTGGTTGCCTTAAAAATCCCTCTATTGTCACCATTTAGTAGAGCTTTTTGTAATGTTTTCACTTATTTGAACACATAATATAAAACCTTTTGGTTTCTACAAGTTTATGAAGAGCGGATGATCACTCTCTATGACACTTAGACATGATCATTAGGGATCTAAATCATTGGAAGAAAACTTTATTCTATTATATCCACAAGATAGGAGAGCGCGAGTGAGAGTGCTATTGGTAAAGTTTCTTTCATTGGACATACCTAAAATTATGTAGGTTCAATGTCAAGAATGGGTCTATTTGGTAGATTTATGAAAACTATTATGAATATCTAGAATACTATAAAAGTATAATTATAGCAATTCCAATTGG
>VDFB02156714.1:0-26594 GCA_007258455.2 Sequoia sempervirens | reverse complement strand
AATGGGGCATGTGTGCAATAGGCACAATAAATGGAAACTCTGTTGGGAGAATACTCCTGAGCATTCTAAGGGTAAGGATTCATCTAGAACCCAAAATCTCTAGTTTCACAGACTAGAAGCCAGTTTCCACAAGTAAACTAAATACATGAGAATAGAATCCTTAGTGTTCATTTCCTTCCCTCAAAGACCATAATGAAAAGTAGTTAATTAGCTAAGGCAAGCTACGTAAATTTTCTAACCCCAAAAGTAACCTATACATTGCTCCACTGCCAATCAAGCATCCATAGCCTCGACAAAGTTGTGACTATGACCCGATGAACATTTCTCTATTGCCATATGGGAGCCCATAGCCTCAATAGATTTTCCCACACACACACATAATTGCTTTTTTAATCATTTTTTTGTCTTTTCTTTGTGATATTTTCTTTTGATGCTTTGTTATTTTCTCAACTACATAAGTACTAAAGCTTGTAGTGGGTTTGGAAATCACAATAGTCATTGGAGCAGACTTGGGATTTTTCACTTGCTGAAACATCATAATGGCTATCATATATCTCATTAGAAAATTTTTAGGTTTGTTTTCATGTGTGATTTGAGATAAATGTGAAGAGATTCAAATAAGGGTTTTTTCATGGATCAAACTAGAGTTCAAGTAAGGAGACCCGCTTCATGGGAGCAGTCAGAAGTCAATAGTAATGGATGAATACTTTTATAGATAACAAATGGGAGAGGACAACAAAGTAGTCCCTCTAACGAGCTAGGCACAACCACTGCATCAAGATTGAGAGACACCCTAAGAAAAAATAATGTCAAGAAAGTGAGTGAAATCAAACCAAAAGCAAAGTAGCAAAATAAGAGAACCTACTCTGACTATATACAATTATGTACAAAGGGAAAGATTGAGTAGCTCAATTAAGGAAATACTGCTTGAGGTACTACTCATTGAAAGGCAATGGGACATCCTCTCTAGTTATCATTTTGAGGAAAAAGGTGTTACCTCCTAGGATTTCTAAAATATGAAAGGGGCCAAGCTAGAGCTTGTGAAATTTGTCATGTCCCCATTTCTTGTCATTGGCCTTGTCCCAAAAGAGGACTAAACCAACAATCCTAAAGGCCTTTACTTTGGCTTGTCAATCAAACCATATTTTGACTATGCCCTGGCATTTGGAAAAAATTTCTATTGTTTGGTTGCAAACTTCTTCTAAGTGTAGCAATTCAGTAAGATGGCCTTCTTGGAATTCTCCCTCCTCATAATACATGTTAGCAAAATGAAGCATAGGGATTTTGAGGTGGACTAGGAAAATAGGTTCTAAACCATAGACAAGGTGAAGAGGAGAATTTCCCAAGATATCCTTATGATGGGTACGATTTTCCCATAAGGAAAAATGCAACTGAGTGTGCCAATCCTTTGGGTTTTTATCAAGCAACTTCCTAATCATAGTCAATAGATTTTTGTTTTTGGATTCAGCTAGGCCATTCCCCTAAGGATGTAATTGGGGGAGAATTTAAGCATGATTCCATAATCAAAGGCCCAACTGGAAAACTTGAGGGATGAAAAGGTAGGACCATTGTCACACACGAGGGAAAATGAGCAACCAAGTCAATTCAAAATAAAAATTTCTAAGAAATTAGTAGCTACTTTAGTTGTGCATTGCCTACATGTTATTGCTTCAATCCATCTAGTGCTATAATAAGAAGCGGTTAGAATGTACTTATGGCTTCTTAAGGATGGTGGGTTTACCAGGCCAATGAATTCAAGTCCCCATTGAGCAAAAGGCCTTACCTCTATGACCAATTGGAATGGGACAACATTCTTTTGTAGAGTGGTGGTGGTATGATAGATGTGACAAGATCTAACATGGTTATGTGCATCCTTGAATAATGTTGTCTAGTGGTATCTAACATGTAGTATCTGGTGAGTGGTTGAAGGTTCAGATCCATAAATAGTGCCAAATCTATCGTGAAACTATTTTAACACTTCAAATTATTCTTTTCCAAGGAAACTGAGGTAGATTCATTCATGATTTCTCTTGTATAATATGGATCCCTACAACATATAGCTACTTGTCTTCAACCTCAAAGCCCATTTTTGTACACCTCTCAGCCATGATAGGAACTTATTGTTTAATAAATAATAAACAATGTTATCATACCACTCTCTTGGAGAAACATCCTTGAGCTAGTACTACTGCACTGTGAGCTTGGGTCTAGTTTTTGTTATGGTGCGAGTGAGGGCTTGTCCTCAGATTAGTTTCATTGTCTGAATCTCCATGTTATATTCTTATAGCAAAGTGACCAAATTTTCTCTTCTTTCTCCTAACTCCTTCTACATCAATAGGGTCTTGATAGCTAGATGTGGAATGATTGCAAACACCTTGTTTCTCAAGATATATTGTTGAAACTTCTTGACTCCTCTAACCAAAGCATATGCTTGATTTTCAACATTATGATAACATAATTCTACATCTTTCAGTGGATCACTCATGAATGCAATAGGGTGTTCATTTCCCTCATCATATTTCTGTATTAACATGATGCCACAGGAGTGATCCAAAGCAAAAGAATAAATGTAGAATGGTTTCAGATAGTTTGGACTGACTAGCACTGGAGCATCTAGAATTTCTTTTTTGATTTCTTCAAAAGATTATTTGGATTCCAGTGTCCACTAGACTTTAGCATCTTGCTTAAGCATAGTGTTCAGTGACTTGAATATTTTAGCAAAGCCTATGATGAACTTCCTCAGAAAGTTGATCTTTCCAAAGAAAGACTTCAGTTCTTTCTTGCCGCTTGGGACCTAAATCTTTAATATGGCTTGGATGTGCTTGAGGTCAATTGAGATTCCATTTTTTGAGATCACATGTCCCACTAGCTTCTCCTCAGTAACCCTAAAGATACATTTCTTTGGGTTCAACCAAATTTTGAACACCCTACACCTTTGAAAGACCTTGCACAAGTCACAAACATGGTCTCCCCTTTTCTTGAGAAACATGGTGAGGTCATCCATGTATATGATGATGCACTTGCCAATGAGGTCCTTAAAGGAAATCTTCATGGAACACTGAAATGTAGCACCAACATTGATCAATCCAAATGACATTCTTTTGTATGTGAACATCCCCCACTTTATGGTGAAAGTCATTTTGTGCCTATCTTCATATTGCACCATAACCTAGTTATATCTTGAGTAGCCATCTAGAAATGACATCATCTAAGATCCATTAACTATCTACAATACTTCATCTAGTGAGGGTACCAAATATTTTTCCTTCTCAAAAGCTCTATTCAAATTCTGAAAAGGCCTTACATCTAGCTTGAGGGGACTAGTATGAGTAATTATTGACGTATCATACATTTTCAAGTCTTCATAGCTCCAAGAAATGAAATCATGATACATGCATAAGGAATCAATGTTCCCATTTCTTTCTTTTGGTGTGCAAAATTTTCCTATGAAGATATTTTTGATTTCTTTAGTTGTACCCATGTTATGAACATTACATTGATTGTCAATCAATTCTTTCTTAGTCTGTTGATCTTAATCTTGTATCTATTTCAAGTCAAATATTCTCTCTAGCTATACCATACCTCATGGTATTGTTTTTATTTTGAGGTTAATGACCCCTTCTATATCCAGTTCAGCTTCCTCAAGTTCTATCTCATTAATGATTTGGGTTGTAAACACATTAACGCTAGTGATGAAATCAAGGATGTGCTTATCATCATTAAAAATTTGAAACTTGGTGATATTTTCAAGCACTAACAGGGTAGAGGTGAGCTCTACAGTGAACTTATTTAGGTCAGTTAATGATAGGGGATGAAGGGTGCTAGCTTTCTAAGCTAATACATTAGTAGTTTGATTCCTATTGTGGGAAATTAACTGAATGTTGAATGCATCTAATCCTTCTATAAGATCCCATACCCTATGTCTATAGTTTTCCAACCTTCTATCATGATAGGAGTATATTTTCCTAGCTTGTTTCATGACCAAATTAGAATCACCAAACACTTAAATCATTTTAACCCTTTTCCTTAATGCCATAAGAAGTCCATGAACTAATGCTTCGTATTCTACTACATTATTTATACAATAAAATTGGAGTCTATGAGCAGTAAAATATGTCTTACCCATAGGACTAGTGATTTTGAAGCCAACTCCTACTCCTTGCTTGGACTTGGACCCATCATACTGTGGCATCCAAAACTTTGAAGAACCTTTAACTTAGGCTCTGGTCAGGCACACTTTCTTGCTTAATTGCACATCTACTTTTGTATCATTAGGAAGCTATGTAGATTTGAAATGGCCTTGATTTTTATGCTCTCCTATAGCCTCTGTCAAGATGACTTATTCTTTGATATGGTCAATTGTTGTCTAACATAGGCAATATTCAAATTTTGAATCAGTTGCATTATGTACCTTACATCAACTTGGCAGTAATAGCTCCTGAAAATCCATTCTTGCTCCTAGACTAAGTTGATCCTACACACATTTCTACATAAATTCTTAGAATCCATCCAACAATCTGAAGTGACCATATTCACAAGATTCTTCATCATTAGATTCAACTAGCACCTTTGTGCTTTTAGGGATGCATGCTAAGTTGGTGGGAGAACTCCATAGTACAAGAAGGAACTCACCAACTACCCTTTCTTTTTGGAATTCTTCATCATCTTGATAGGTCATGGGACAATAATTTCCCAACTTTGTTTATGCAAACAACACTTCATTTTTTTTGTTATACTATGTGATCATGAACATCATTTGAGGTTCTCTTTCAATGTGTATCTAGTTTGGAAGCTCCTTCCAAGGAAACCACACATGAGAGTAGTCTATTGTAGTATTGCCATTTAAAGCCTGGCTAAAGTATCATCCTAGTGTAATGTCATATGTATCAAGGATATCCACAACTTGGATGTCAATCACCTACTACACCCTTGGGTCAAGAACAATCTCCATTGGTATTTTGTTCATTTCTCAAACTATATTCACTTTTGTCTTGTCTAACTGAGTCACTTTCCATCAGGAGGGACTTGGAGTTATCCTAAGTGTTTGGTACACTACAAAGGGCATGACATTAGCTGAAGCTTTAGAATCTAATAGGTAGTTGTGTAGGTTCTTGCTGAATATATGAATAGTCATCAAGAAGGGAGCTGTCTCTAATTTTTCCTTGGAATAGCACCACCGATGCATTAATCTGAGCCACTTGGGTTTTATCTTTATCACTATATTTATCCTTGGTTTGTACTTGACTTTAATCCTAGGTAGAAGCTTTTTCCATTGGCTAAATTTTATTAGCTTGCTAGTTTGGGGGTTGATCAGGTTTCTTTCCCAGGATTTCTCTAATTACAAGCTCACTACTAGAAGTGTCAAAGGAAACCCTCTTGGTATGTACCTCTTGGGATAGATTTGATGAGTCAGTTCTATTCAGTGACCTAAAGAGGGTGTTCCAAACTACAGGTACCTATAATAACTCAAAGGTGGACAAACCAACTTTGACCTTCTTCAATTCTTCAGCTACATACTCCCATTTTTTCAGCCTCTACTTTAGAAATCTACTTTGGGAAGAACTAGTGGGTTGATCTTAAGTTTGATTTGGCTGCCTATTTTTTTTTAAGTATTGGGTAGGCACATGGGGGTAGGTAGGATTATTGTTGGCATTTAGATAAGGCAAAGTACTAAAGTTATTGGGAGGAGTAGAAGTTGTGAAAGGGCCTCCAACTTGTCTATTCATTAGGTTATAGGGAGTTGCTCGTTAGTGGAACATATGGACTTCATCCTTACGAGGTTATTCCCCATCTATTGGACCATTATCTACTAAATCAAAAACTAATATAAAGTATCATCATTACTTACCTCTTTCGCTTCTTCACCTTTGGGAGAAACCTTCTTATCAAGCGAGTTGCTTTCAATTTTTGGGAAAGGAGCTTGGTTGACCAACAACATTGAAGAATCATAGGGTTGCAAAGGAACTAAGTCTCAAAAACCAGAGCCATCAACTACATTATGGACTTCCACTTGGAAAATTATTGTCATATTTTGAAACTCTGGGCAATCTAACTCAAAATGCTTGTTTTTTGTATGAATATGGCACAATTTGGATAGAGCTACCTCAGCTAGATAAATTCCACTTGTAGGCTTGTCAACACCAGTTGGTTGATCAAGGGGTATGGCGACACCTCCATTATTTGGTATTGTGTTCCATGTTTGATTTTTCCTTTGTGAAGGACTCCTTTCAAAGTTCTGGCCTAAATTTTGTCCTCTGTCATAATTTTTTTCTGGAAGAAGCACCCAAATCATGATTGTCTCGATTCAGATTAGCTTGAATGCTCCTTTGGGAAAATTATAATTGGTTGTTTTGGCTCCTCAAGTGTGTCATTTTTGTAGACAACTTCTTTACCATCTCAGTCAATTCATCGATTTGATCCTTCTTTGCATGTTTTGTTGTGGTACCGAGTTCTGAAGGAAGACCAGTTGTGTCACAGGTTGGTTATGTTGACTTTATCTTTGTAGTATATTGTCCTTGATGAAAAAATTGATTGGTGATTGAACTGATTGGCGATTGGTTTAATGATACTTGGTGCTCTTTATGTTTAGTTTGGCATATTTAGTATTTTGTGGATCATGCTTTGGGTTGATGCATTTGGGTGCATTTGTTCATCATATATTGTGGTATTGATCATGTTGAGCTTCATGTGTAGATAAAAATTATTTAGGTGGCATTAGTTTTCAAGTGATATCATGGAACTGTTGAATTCATTTTGAAAAATTGGCACTTCTTTATTGTACAAAAGGTATACTATTTCAATTGTTCATTATTAGATTGATCATGGCATCATTGACAAGATTCATTATGTCTTCATGGCTGTCTCATAATTCTTTGGCATCCACAGTTATGATATATTATTTGGTACATGGCTTTTTGGGTTGGAATTTTACTAATGCTCTTCTTGACACTTGAGTATGATATTTCATTTGGAATCATTGGTATATATATATATATATATACAGTCTTTAGTTGGTTTTTTTCATTTCTTATCTTCATGGCCAGATTAGTTTGGTGAATATGTTAACATGCTTTACATATAGCTTCACAAGGGTTATTACATTATACATGAGGTGGAGGTGTTTATATTGATACATAGTCAGTCTTGTATCAGTGAGTTGGCTATTATTGCTTCATAAGCAATGGTATTGCTTGGACTTTTCATATCATTTCTTACAAAGAATATTTTGACATATACTTGGGCCTTCACATTTTACATGGATTCACATTTCATATTTACTTATTTTGGCATATGGTTTATTTGTGATAATTTTTTGTAAATGACTTGGTCGGAATTAATACATTTCTATTTGTTTTTAAAGTGCATTAACACTTAAGGCCAACAAGATTCACTATGGTTATCACTAATAAAGTGATTGTCAAGGTGGCACTTCCTTGGTTTTTTTATTGAAGTTCAATCATGTTTCGAGCTTATACATTGCACAACAGTTAATACATATTTTTAAAGACTTGGGTTGTCAGCATATGTATTACACTTGATTTGCTTACATGGTAGGGACAGTATTATTTTTTCAATGAGTATGTTGACTATCTTGACTTGGACAACATGCATGGATTATGATTTGGAACTCATTTAATGTATCATTGTGTTGGTTACATGGATTCCAAAATGATTGTAATATGTTTTTTTTTTGGATTTCAAACTTCATTCATTTTGTTTTCGAGTTTTGATGAAGGGAGAAATAGGGTAAGCAAAGACTGAACCCTAGTGTTGCCATGCTGGAATTACAATTGCATATTGAGCAAGTTTGTTGTGGTATTCTGACCTGGTTTTTAGTTATTTTGGTCTTTGATGGATGGCAAGATAGTTGGTGGTCTTTTCTTGAGCTAGAAGCAGTAGTTTGGGTAGTTTTTCATGAAGAACTTCAGGGATTTTGTTTGTAGGTTAAATTCACCATGACAGAGGTAATATCTATGCATTATTTTGATCTTTCAAAGGTAAATTTGGTAAATGAGAAGTAAAAGAGGAAAATAAAACTTTGTTTTAGTTTTGAACAAATTTCTTAACTAATCTGAAACTACTTTGAACTCAAGTGTAAACTCAAGGGTTTCGTCTCACAGTGGAATTTCATCCTCATATCATTGTTTTTTTCTTAAAAAATCCTTGATTGGTATCATGATAAAATATTATTGTTCTTAATGGTTTATAAACTCTGGGTATTAAATACAGGTTTTATTGACAAAGATGAATAACTGTTTTATAAAAATTGTATATATATCTTTGTAAAAATACTTGAAAGAGTGAAGAGAGGAAATAGTCTGGATAGAGTATTACTTATTGTGAAATCATACTGTAAATAGGAAGAGTGGGCTCATATTGTTTTCATCTCTTATTTTATTACATAGATTACTTTGAATTGGGCATTATTGCAAAATCATTTTGTATCCTATTGTAATTTTATAACTGCAAAGAATTATTGAAGTTATAAGGTTCTAATGGGTTGCAATATCTTGAATGTTTGATGAAGTTGGTGCTCCACATTGTTATAGAGTTGGTGCTCTTTGATTAATAAAAGGGAAATTTTAGCAAGTGGTTTTTTATACCCCAATAGGGTTTTTCCACTCAAGAAATCTTTGTGTTATGTGATGTTATTTGTATCTCATTTTGTTTCATGTTAATGTGCTCATTCAATCAATGCTCTGATACTTTTAGTGTTTTTGAAAGGTTCATTTTCAAAATTTTGTCATGCAAAGTTAAAATTGTTCAAATCTATTTTAAAAAGCCTTATGTTAAGCAAATTAAATTTGCATTTGGAAAAGTTGTAGTTTTGTTTCAAAAGCACATACAAGATTGTTCACACACTAATTGAACAATATCATATAATGCTTTTAATATGAGTTGTAAATGTTAATCAAGTTTCATGTCAATCTAATTTAAAGTGTTAATGTTCAATTGCATAAACAAGTCTGCCACATTGGGTTTAAATTAGTAAAAAGTTTCATTATGCTTTCAAAGTTAGAAGTTAAAATTTATATCACTTTGATTCAACCCCCCTCGTAGAGTGAATCCACTTCCAACATGTTCTTCTATCTAGGTGGGAACTCTCAGCCTTGTAGGTATGAGGGAACTTGAGGTTGTGGAGTGTATGCATGTTGCTGTGATGATTGCAAGTAATGGGGCATGGAAGGTGCTTGGTTAAGAGTTTTCCCTAGATGTAGGACTATTGGAAATTGAGGAACTTGATTTAACATGGTTTTTTGATTCACCAAGGCATGGGTTATCCCTTGGATTTGAGTTGGATGAGTAGCTAGTCCTACTGAGGGAAATGGACCTACAATATGCTACCCTAGTTCTGTGCTTGCTATGACTACTTCTGCATATGCATCCACCAAACACATCCTTTTCACCAATGTAGATGTAAGATTATCCAATGTGATGTAATAGACTAGCCTAGTTGAGGCATTGTCAACCATGTAAGGCAGCTACAACTTCATGTAAGATCTATGAAATTGGTCATTGAAGGAGCTAATGGGCTCATTGACTTCCCATTTGACATACATGAATTGCTGGTATAACACAAAGGGGCTGACAGAAAGCTTGATCTTCTATAGGAATGTATTTTCATTTGGTCCCAAGTAGTTAGGGATCCAGTCAATAGATGGATGTACCAATAGAAGGCCTCCTCTCCCAATGAGTAGGGAAATATCCTACAAGCCACATCTTCATGTGCTATTGGAAGATCTTGATATGCTCTTCTGCTGTCCTTTGCAAATCATGTGGGTGGAACTTAGTGCAAAATCCTACTGGATTATTCAACATGTCATGATAATCATTAAAGGATAATGGGGATGGATTTTTACCCAACCAATCCATTATGGGAGGTAGAATTTGTGCTTGTTGTGCTACAATAACTTGAGGCTGCAATGGAGAGACAGTTGGGGAAGCACCCTGAAGGAGTTGCACCAGGACTAGGAAAACACCTTGGCTATGGGAGATGGAGGGTGGAAAGGAAGTTTGGGGTGAAAGGGAAAGAGTGTTGTTGGAGGTGAAGGGGAGGGATGAGATGGAGGTGATGGAGGCTAAGTAGGTGGGGTTGAGGTGGATGAGTCCCCTCTCTTGGATCTCTTAGCCTTAGTAGGGGTCTTGAGTTATTGAAACTCCCTTTTGTCTAGTGTGGAAATAAGCACTCTGTGAAACCTTTGAGGGGAGAAGGAAAAAATTCAATTTGGCTTAGCTTGGTTTCCCTCCTAGCACCAATTCTATTAATGGGTATTTTTGCACCTCTCAACATAGACAAAGCACAAGTGCAATGTCTCTCTTCAAATATAATTCTTACAAAAAAGTTGTAGGAAATGTCCCAAGGTCTCTCAGGTGTCAAGTCATGAAAATGCTTGGAATAATTTAGTTGGTTGATGTGATTTTCTAGTAATCACAAAGGGAATTTATGGTTGGCTAAGCATGGAGGGAATTAGATCTTCAACAGGAGTTTTGTAAGTTCCAAAAATGGATGCATAGTTGCTACAAGTTCAAGATAGTATTCTAAAACTCCTCTTTACTCATCAAGTCTAGCTTTAGGATGATGTTGGAACTTTGTCTTACTTCAATGCTCAAAGAAAAGTCAAAAGGGAAAAGGGATGAGAATTTTCCTAGACCTGCAACTAATGTTGAGTAGTAACAATGGAGGATGCTATAGTGGACAACCTTCCCAAAACTTAGTTCCACTTAACCAATGGTAGCCTACAGTCTCATGAAACAAGTGCAATCTTTTAAGGTCTATATATTTTCAACCATTCATTCACCATTAAGCATGAACAATAGATGAAATTGAGTGTAGGAATATTAATAATGTTTAGACTAAGTTTACACTACTATTCATCATCAACAAACAACAAAAAGTATGAACAAGGAAGATATCAACACCATAAAATTCTTCACCATTAAAGTGAAACATAAATGAAAACTAAAGCATTTTAAACTAAAACAAGAAAGCTAAGATCTAATATTGGGAGATTGAATCATGCACACATGTGAATAAAAACACAAGAATCCATCAAAATAAGCTTATTCTCATTAAATTCCTACAACATGCCTTTACACAACAACTCAACTCTCTCTTTCAAAATGAGAGGAGACACCTATTTATAGTTTTCCAAAAGAAAAATGAATGGACAAGATTGAATTTCATTGTCTAGCTCAGATTCATTTTATATTAGGGTTTCATCTACCCCCAAATATATGACAATATAAAATACATCTTTTGTCCTTTCCCTATTTTTTCATCTAGTGATCCTCGCATTGTAGTAGTTTTCTCTTCTAGAAGCAGCCATCCTTTGTGACTATTTTGTTAGATATTCATCATCTATGACTAGTTTTCCTACATTCTTCTAGAGAGTAGCATACTCTACAAATTTATTAATCTGGGCCTGGAGTGCATTCCATTCCATGATATCAGATTAAATCATTTGGAAGGATATCTTCTTAAACCTCCCAGTGACCTACTCCCAGCTCTTGGTACATTTTGGAGTTGTTTTGATGACCTGCTCAGACTACATGAAAGCCCTAACAACAAAGTCCATGAAGTTTGGTGATAGTGTAGTTGTGGCTCCTTGCTCCATCTTCTTGTGGAAGAATGGCTTGACCTTTTGTGGATGTATCTCTATAGAAGGCATCTTATAACCTTTCATCATGTTTAAATAATCTTCACTATCAGCCTGGAGTTTTGCAACCCATTCAAGATTGATCTCTAGATCCTCCAGAGTCTTTTCTAGAACATCCTTGTAGTCCAAACCCATTTTCCATGTCTCCACTATCCAATGATCATCCTTTAGGAGCTATAGTTCTTTTTCCCATATTGCTCTAGAGAGTTTGAGGATGTATTTGAGCTTAGGATACATCATCCTATATAGATTGGAAAACCTATTACATGTCTTTATCATTTCATCTATCTTCTTTTGCAATCCTTGAAACTTATTGATTGCTTGGGGAAAGTGGCAGATACATATGCCACCATTATATAGAACTTGATTGAACCAATATGATATGGACTTGGTCCATTTTTCCATCTTTTCCACTATTTTTAGCTCTTCTTGGGAGAGGAGAGTGGGTGTGGATGATGTTGTAGGGGCCTCTTCTTCCATAGATGTCCATTGTTGGATGTAAGCGGTAAGATCCACTACCTATTCTTTTAGCTCTTCCTTCATGAGTTGGTCATTGTTCATTTGTTGCATAATGGTGGCCATAGACCCTTGGAATTTATCTATTTTATGCTCATAGATCATTGGGCCTAGATTGATTGTTCATATGCTACAACCATGTCCCTACATGAAACTCGTATCTTTTTCTATCACAAGAGTGGAAATTTGTATCATTCGAGATCTAGATGCATCAACCATGATATGAGAATAGATTTTGGGCTTCTCCCTTCTTGTATTTGTTTGGGCCCTAGCTAGTATTACCTCAATTCTAGCTTTCAGGTTAATGACTACATGAGTTTTCTTTCTTAGCTACTCCAACTAGTCAGTCATCTCAATTTGTCCCTTGGGTGATTCATGATCATATTCTTCTCTTTGTTCATTCTATGGTTGATCCTCTTCATTTCTAGGAGCCTGCTAATCATTATTTTCTTCTTTGTCCAAGCCTTCTATTTGCATAGTCTTCCCTCTATCTAGCTCAGTAGAAGCAATATTTTCCTCAGTGATGTCTTCTTTCTGAGGAGCCTTTTCTTCTTCATGCTTGATCTCAGTGTGGTGTTCTTGATGAGGGCTCCTCCTTAGCATGTTATCTTCTTCTTTATCCTTTTCTTTTTCTTCCTCCTTTTCTGGAGGTAATTATTCTTCCTAGACCACGCCCTTGTCTTGGCCAATTAGTGGAGGCTCTTTGAGTATCTCTACATCCACATTAGTGTCAAATTTCTCCTCAGAGATGCATCCTTTGGGATTGGCACTTTCACTCACATTTTTGGGTTGTTGGGGTATATCCTTATTCATTTATTGATCAAATGTTTACATTACATACCACTCATTGAGAGCCTCAATTCCTTCTTCTGAAGAATGTGACCTCTCCTCATCAGATTCCACTCTGTCCAAATTTATGTTTAGCCCACCTTTTGGGTGCTCGATATAATCATCTTGATCAAAGTCTCTAGGCTCCTCAAGTACATCTTTTGTAGTCTCTTGTTGTTTTGCATTGCACTTTTCCATCTCTTCTCATAGTCTCCATCTTTGGTGGCTCTGTAGGTGGTGGAGGAAGAGGTAAGGTAGTAGTAATTTGGGCCATTAGAGCTTGAATTTAGGGTCAAGGATTACCCTAGATAGTTCATTGGGAAATTTTTGTATATATGTTGCAAATGCATGCAACAAAGTGAGAGGAGACATAGTAAGAGTGGACATTGGAGGTGGTGGAGTGGAGAGAGTAGGTAGTGGAGGAGGGATCAAAGAAGACAAGAGTGGGGACGTAGTGGAAGAGGAGGATTCAAGTACCATCACTAGAGTAGTTAGTGAGCTGGAGGTGAGGTGGACTATGATATCCATGGTGGGCAAAGATGAGATGAGTAAAGCCTGAGAGGTAGAAGGTGGAGGTGTGGCAACGATAACAGTGCTAGCAAGGGTGGAAGTGGCAAGTGGTTAATGTGGCTACTCGTCTTCTTTTTCTTCATGTTGGGGATCCTTCTCCTAGATGGTGGGAATCTTGAATACAAACATCCCCATTTTCTTCACTTTCTTGGATGATTCTCCCTCTATAAAATTTCTTGAATATACCTTGTGCTTAGGATTATGCTTGGGTGCATACTTTATTTTCTTTGACATCATCATTAGTGGGGACTTGGGAGCTTCTTCTACTGAGGTTGTGGTCACTCCACTGTTTGTTTCAATTTCAAGCTTGTCCTCGAGCTCACCATATGTTAGTTCAACACCCTCTACTTTGAGTTGGACAATCTGAGTATCTATCCACTACCTCATTCTATTTTTAATTGGTTGTGTCAATATATCAAGGTCAATGACCTCTTCTTCATTTCAATCTATCATAAGTAAGGGTAGGGTTTCCACAACATTTTATTTTTCATCAATAATATTGTTATCTTCCTCCACTACTTGATTAGGCATAGGGAATAGATTCACCGACTTCACAAAATAGGTTGTCATTCTCATATAGTGCCTGATTTGCACTTCTTTATCATCTACACAGTTGGCCCAAAAATCCTCAACTTGAGGTCGATGGGCATATCATATTTTGACCCACTTCTTCAACTTTCCATAAGGATCCATCCTTCCTTAGTCAGTATGGAGATATAGATTGTACTCCACTAGTTCTTTCTCTAAGTACTTCATGTATTGGTCAGTGAAATAGGAATACATTCATTTCCCAAATTTCAAGGGATATGGAATATCCACTCTATGCTTATCATTTAATATTGTGTTTGAATTTTTTAGCTATCGAGAAACCTCTAGCAGGATCATGTGGTCATTGGAAAATATCATAGGATCACGCAGTCATTGAGATATGTAGTCATGTAGAGTTTGGAACTCTTCTTTACCACCATTAGCTAGTTGTGTAGATTATCACTAATCATCTTGGCCCAATAAAACTTGGTTTTTCCTTAGATGATCTCCTTGATGAAGTAAAAAATCCAATCTTCAAAGAAAGTGGTAGTTGGTAGGCCCATTACCCTACTCAATAGGGTGACCAAATCATGGTATTCTCCAAATAAGTAACTTATTAAAAATTCTTGAGGTACCTTGGCAGCCTTGCCCCTCTTTTCCTCCAACCAATACTAGTTCACTATTCTCTTGCATGCCAGAGAGTCCCACTTCCACATGTTTTCTGCAAATTTCTTCTTTGAATCTTCCATTACATTGAATGTGGGAATGTGGAACGTTCATCCAATAGATTTAGCAGATAAATCTACCAATACCCTTCCACAATGATCAATAATCATCCTACTAGAGTGGTAGCATTCTTAATAAACCATGGCCAGCTCCAAGGAAATTAACATAGTAGGGAAGCCGACCGCCTTGGCTAGACCACTAGCCTTGATATTTCGTGCAATTTTTGTTGTAGGGTTAACCATCACCCTTTGTCAAAACTCATCTATGTCTACATGCCCAAGATTTGTGTTTGATACTGAGTCCCAGGTAGAAGAGAACATGGAGGTACAATCCACCCAATGAAACTAATATTTCATCTAGTCCTTTTCTTCTTTTCCCCTTGGCACACGTGTGAGCTTCTTTCCTTTATCAACTTTCTCAACAGACCTCCCTGATGGACCCATAGTAGGTTCCATAAATACTGTAGGAAAAAGATGCAGTAAGTGCATTCATATATAAATTGAGCCATGCATTAGTCAAATCCTACAAAATGAGCATTAGATCCATCCATATAACATCCAAAGATCATAAAATTCATCAATATCAATCATCTAAGGTTCATTTAGATCATATGTAAAAATACAGGCCTAGGGATGTGGGTTTCCCTAGGCTGAAAGCCGTCAAGAAGGACATGATGAGAAATTTACATGGAGCCATGGAGACCCCCAAGTGGCCACCTACAACAAGAATTTTGCATTATGAATTTGGTGGTCAAAGTGCTTGTGAGGCAATTTGGCATGTGCAGAAATTTGTTGCAAGACACTTGAAGTTGCTTGATTGATCTTTGATGCATTTGTGGGTCTGAGACATGTGGGTGTAGGAAGGTTGAAGGATGTTTTTAGCTTCTATCATTAAACAATGAAATTCATGGGATGATGACCCATAGGTGGAAGTCTGCACTGCGGGACCCACAGACACCTTGGACATTAACGATCACGTGTTGGAGCTTGGCCTTTTCGAAGATCCAGGAGGGAGATATTGAGCCACCATCATATGTTTTCCATTAAGAATAGTGTTGGAGGAATGATAGTCCAAAGGTGGCATTCTATATAAACAGACTCGTGGTGAGCTCACAGACCTGGCTTAGGTGTTAATGGTTTCAAGATTTGGTAAATGGAGGAGTCATCTTCAAAACCCACCATGTGCAATGGCACAGGTTCTTGGAAGTTAAAGAACAACAATGAGGGGATGACCACCCACGTGTAGCCACACACATGAACTAGTCTACAAACCATTTTTGAATTGACATTTTTTGTGTTCGGAAAAATTTGAAGAGTGATGAAGGGGTCAAAGTTAAAATGGCAGGCGGACAGGATGATTTCACCACTACATAATGCAACTCAAGCGACGAAAAGCCATAGGTAGTGGCCTGCAAGCAGTGCCCCACAAGTCCTCTTAGAATTAGTACATTCAAGAAATTGACAGCTATTATGAAGGTGGCTAAGGTCAAGCCATTAACAAACGATGACAAGGAGACAATAGTCTGCAAGTAAAAGTCTGCATAGCCACTCCTGTATCAGGTCAAGGACTTAAATTTTTCCTTCGGGGTTTTTATTTTTGAATGGGGTGGTAGGAGAAATGTTGTACGATGAAAAGGTGGCTATGTTGCATGAAGAATGACAAAGAATGCAATAGGTTCCGCATGAATGCAGAGGCACAATTTTGACCAACTCTGGTGATTTTTTAATAAAGGATAAAGTGTTTCGTGTGGGGCAAGGGCTAGGAAGGTATTCAAGTGATCTAAGGTTTTTTTTTTAAGATTTTAACATTAATTTACAAACCCTAGCCATGGAAAAACACCCTTGAAGTTTAAAATGTGAGCATACCTAAGAATGGCTCAAAAAATCTGATGACAACCTTGATTTCGATCTGTTAACAACCAACATGGGGGAAAGCTCACTATTCTTCATTTCTCTCCTTGTAATTTTGAAAATGTAATGATGAAAACGATAAGAAAGTTTAAATATTTATAGGAAAAAGATCATTAATTTATTAGTATGATGGTGGGTGAGGTAGTTGAGACTACGAATAACCAATATGATGCAATCGTTGGATGATAAAGAAAAATGCAAGCCCTGCAATGCGGGAGGACCCTTGGGCTTTTCCGCTAGGTAGCAGCTAAGGAATGATGACATAATGCAGTAAGAAACCCACAAATGAAGGTCTACTAAGCTCCATGGATGCTGAGAAAAGGACAAAGGGAAACCAGAAAGGGAATACTCACATGGACTAATGACTTAGAAAATTTGGGAGTGGTGATTTTGGCAATTGGGAAAATTGGTGACTTTAATGTACATGACCATTTTAGGCTCAAAAATAGAGGGCACACAAAATCAGGCAAAGGAAAGAATGACCCGACGAAGCCAAGAAGGGAAGAGGGGGTCCCCGATTTTAATGGGGTGTGTGTGCAATAGGAACAACAAGTCCTTTTGATGATATTTGGAGGTTCCAAAGATTGGAATAGAAAGCAGGCAACCCAGATAGGATTTTGAGGCAAAAACCCTCAAATGGACTAAGACACTAGTAAGGGTGTTTTAGTCCCAATAGAGGATTTTTTTGGTTTTTGGATTGGTGATAGTGTTCCTAGGTTTGCCACTCAGGGACCTAATGTTTAGAAAAAAAAAAATATGCAAAGGAATGGAAGAAAAAGCAACTAATGACAAGCAATTTAATATAAAGTTGAATGCAATTTTTTCAATTTTCAATGCAATAACAATGTTCCTAAATGCAATTAGGATGATTGAAAATGCACTTTTTTAGTTTTTCAATGCAATAAAATGACACAAGAAAGAAAAAATGGAACCTATATGCACTTTCACTAATGCAAATATGGGAAACCCTAGATGCACTTTCACTAATTCAAGATGCAATGCAAGAATGAATGCAATCTAGATCTAAGGCCTTAGTGAACTCCAAATTAGAAAATGAATGCCCAAAATTTTGAGTTCAACAAAATGAACTATAAGAGGATGTGATAGGGGGAAAATGGACTCAATATAATAAATGAATCCCTCATCATAGATTTTCCTTTATAGGGGGATGATTCATTCAAGGAAACCAACATCCCAAAGTAGATTGACTATAAACACAAAGGTGAGTCAATTCTCAACAAGGGAGACCTAGGAATATTCCTTAGGCTTTGAGGGGTTTAACACTAAGAAAAATCTTGGAAAAAGACAAATTATAATTCAACTTACAAAAACCTAGTAATGCAAGCCAAATAATGAGTGTAAATGATGAAATTAAGTAAAAAAAAAGTTAGGATATATGTAACTAGGAAGTCTGGAAATGTGATTGGGATTCTGGAAATACAAAAATATTGTCAAAATATGCCGAGGAGGACTAAGACACCCTTACTATTGTCTTAGTCCTGTTACTGTTTTTTGGGGAAGATGTAGAATTTGGGTATGTGCAGGATCATGATGGGCAAAAAAGTGGCAATATGATGGGTATGTGGCTGACGAATTTTTTTTACTCAAAATTGATGAAATGAAAAAGTTTTTAAAGGAGATTCTCAAATTTCCACCAAATAAAAATTATGATTTACTTTGAATTTAATAAATAATTATTATTCATTTTCTATTTGAATTATGACTAAAGTCCTAATTGATAGGCTGATTGAAAAAAATCTATAAATTTCAAATAGTATCACATTTTTTGAATCCAAAACATGCATCACATTATATGCTTCACATAATATAGGATTAAAAACAAAAAATGAATTTCATGAATTTTTGGCCAAGTTAAGGTGGTCAGACATACGAGTTTTTTTATTTTTTTTAAAATTTGTAATAAAAATTCATAATTAATTATTTACTTGGAAAAAAATTACAAAAAAATATGTATCACATCTAGACATGAGTCCTCTACTTATATCTAAAATTTTATTAAAATAATTATCATTTTATTGTGGTTAGGGTGGTGAGATAGACACCTACTTATTTTTTCCTTAAAATTTAAGTACTATTGCATTGAAATTTCAAATTTTTACCAAATAGATTTTTCTCTTTTTTAAAATAAACCTAGTAGTTTAGAAACTAAATTCAATTTTATATAGATTCTATTCTTACATATTTTTAAAATGATATAGATAACTTGTTCAAATTTTTACATCAAGTTGCCTAACTCTATTTTTTCTGTTTTTTTGGTCACTTAAGGGCCTATTTTTTCCATGATGATCCTGCACATACCCATCTTTGGATGTTGAAAATAGATCTAAAGGAATGTCTAAAAAATACCTCTAGGAGGACTAAGACACCCTTACTATTGTCTTAGTCCCGCTTTGAATTTTTTCAATCTCGAAATGCGATCTTGAGTTCTGAGGTCTGCATTTCTTCACCAAATCTTCAGATCTTAACTTGTAAATAACCAATAAAACAAAGAAAATTTGGTTGATTGCTTATGGGGGTTTTCCTTGGTCAAACCAATTTTTTGGTAATTAAACCTTGATAAAAATTAAATAATGAAGTGAAATGATGAATGAAAAAATTGCTATGTTGCAACTCACCAAACCCTTGTTATGAAACCTACAAACTTGTGTAAAGTGGCTAGCTTGAATGTAGATATTGAATGAAAGTAATGCTTGAGTGATCTTGATTTTAATTGCTTGCTTTAATTAAAACCATACATTATAAATGTTAGCTAAAAAACACATATGATGCAATAATATCCTTGACATGATGCTTGAATCTTGATGATGGCTCCAAATTCTTGAAGAATTGCTCTTAAATGCTCTTCATCTTATAAACTTGCTATAAGGATGAATACTTGAATGCTTAAGGTGAAGATGAGTGAAAGAACATTGTATTTATACTTATCTATGCTTAATATCCTAAAATTACACCACACCAAGCCAACATATGAATTCATTAATTAAAGGAGGCTAAATCCTACCAAGATTTGAAATTAAATCTCAAAAATAACTTGAGGGGGACTAAGACACCCTAGGTAGCATCTTAGTCCCGAGGCTTGAAACTTGGGGCACAAACTCCAAAAAGGGGCCCAATTAAGGTGCCTTTGAAAACAAGGTCTCAAGGACACATAGCCAAAACCATTAAATTATCATTTATCCTTTGATGTTTATAGGGATTAGCCATAAAAATATATAATTTATTAGGCTCGTGGATGCAAGATAGGACCAATTAAGATATAAATAAGGATAAATAAATCAAGGTGGGGCCATTCAAGTGTGAAAATGCAAGGGTATGCATTTTCCTACACTACATTTAGCCCCCACTTTAATGAGAGGATGAATTGCTTCAAATTCACACCAAAGTAGCCAACCACACAATTATGAGGGGTTCAAATATACAAATTCTAGTAAGATAGGATGACAATAATGAAGAGGGTGGCCCAACCTCAAGGATGAAGATCCTATGAAAAACCAAAATAGGCACAAAGGAACACACTTGCAGATGATATATGAAGCCATAACTAGATCGCATACACCATCAAAGATAGAAAATGAAAAAAAAGAAAAGAAAGAAAAATACAATGGATCAAGCTTCGATTGGCTATCCAACATGTTGTGGACCGAGTCTAGGATATTTTTCCAAAAAAGGTTTACAAGTGGAATGTATTGTCCACTATGTAGGAAAAATGCATGCTCACAAAGGCTAGTTAAGTTGGTTGTCCACTAGGTGAGCCCCAAGAGATACATATCAAAGTCATACCCCCATGACTATGATAAGGACAAAAATAAAATGCATGCTCACAAGGGCTAGTGAAGCTAGTTGTTCACTAGGTGTGGACCAAGGAACAATATCAAAGCCATACCTCCATGACTTTAATAAGGTAAAAGATGCAACAAGAAAGAGGAATGTTCAAAGGGATCTTGCTTAGTTCATGTGAGGTCTTAATATTAGGGGACATTGTTCCTAATGTCTCCAAGAGAGGACCAATCAAAGGATAAAAGATTCAAAACTTAGGGAATGCAGTGTGTCGCATCACCACTAAGGGGAATGCAATATTCTAACATAGGCCAAGGTCCTGAAGGATATTACTTACAATGTCACCACAAAGAGAAAAACACATCTCATGAAGTAAGAAAACCACATCAAGGAACATGGAAAAATGCCAATGAAATCATGCCGAAATAATGACAAAATAATGCCAATGTATAAAATCAACCGTAAGAAGATAGAAGAGGGGAAAAAGGGACTCACAATACAAGAAAGTGTAGGGTAGAAAATTTTTTCCCTTTTCATTTTCACATTTGATATGGGAATAATTAATGATAAATTGAACTTAATGTCACCTTGATCTAGTGTGGTGAGGTGTTTTACACTTCCACATTAGGTCTTGGGCCCTCCTTAAACTAAATTGACTTAACTCTGCCTTAATTTAATGTTGTAAAATGTATTTATTTACATTTTCACATTAAATTTAGGAGGCTTGTAAACTAAGTGGACCAAATCTAGTGTTGTAATGTGTTTTACACTTTCACATGGGATTTAGGGCCCTTTTTAGCTAAATAGACCCAATTTTACCTTAATTTAGTGTTGTAAATTTATATATTTACACCTTCACATTGGATTTTGGGTTCCCTTGAATTTATGACCTTTATATCATCATTAATATGTCCCTATGACACTATATTGTGCATCCCAAGGCATAATTTAATCAAAACCCTGACAATATCAACATAAAAGATTAAATTCTTCACTCCCCAACACTTTATTATGAAAAATAGCCCCTGTAGGACCCATTCACCACCTTGTGTGAATGAGTACCATCCAGGTAAGACTCATTCACCCAAGATGGTGAATGAGTCCCATTTGGCCTATTTTTAAGGCTTTGAGTGGGAAAGGTGGGTTTTTAATTCAAATTTCTCTTATGTCATCCTGGGGGATCAAATTAACAGTCATGTGAGTGGATTGCCTATATAAGAAAGCTCTCAAATCATTATTTCATCATAACTTCATGTCATCAAGTCAAGCACTCAAGAGTTAAGCACTCCAAGTCTTCACAAGGTCATCAAAACAACTTTCAGGATCAATTCTAAGGCATTCAAGGGTAAGATTCTTTATTAATTGTTAAAAAAAATTCAAGATCCATCATCATGGAAAGGTTCTAATTGCATTATTTCATGTTCATGCTTGATTATTCTATTTCATCATTTTTCTTAATTACCTAAAAGGGGTTTGACCAAGGCAAACCCCTATTCCCTAACAATCAACATTTTCTCTCTCTTTCCTTTTGTGATTGCAGATCTAGGTGTTTTGAAGGCTTGGAGATGATTGAAGAATATGTTAAAAGCTTGTTGGAATTGTCTCCCCATTTACAAGGTCATAATCTTCACAAAAGGTCACCTATAGGTCTGAAATTGGTAGTTTCAGATCCTAATAGCAAGAGGAACAGGAACAACAAACATTAAAGACCAAATTCAGACCTTCAAGATTCATAAAACCCTAAGTGGACTCATTCACCAAGATTGGAAATGAGTCCTATTTTGGGTCAATTTTGATATTTTTGTAGTTTCAGATACCCTTTTTTGAGAAACCTATTCCTGTATAGAAACCCTGATCTGGGACTGGTTCACCTAAAATGGAAAATGAGTCCCACCAAGCCTAAAAACTATCAATTTTAGGATTTTAGAGCTTCATTCCATCTGTCTCCATATTCCAAGTGCACACTTTTAGTGTTGCAAATTTTTATTTTGTTTCATTGTAATTTCTAGGTCATTCATTGAAGCATTGCATTAAACTAGGGTTTTGCATTTCATCCTTCATGTCATTATCTTTTCAAAGTTTAAACTTGGTGGTGAACCCCTCTTGAAATCTAAAATCATACACTAGGATACCCTATTGTTAGATATATTTCCTCTATTTCACTCTTGGGGTGATATCTCTAGGGTAATCCTTGAATGTGAAGTATAAACGATTGTTGCACTAGGTCCTAAACCCTAGTGGAGCCAAAATTCTAACTTCCAAAAATGAATCCCTAATCTTGGATTTTCATTTATAGGGGGCATGGTTCATTCAAGGAAATATTGGATCCCAAAGTGGATTGACTATCAACACAAAGGTGATTTAATTCTCAACAAGGGAGACCTAGGAAGATTCCTTAGGCTTGGAGGGGTTCACCACCAAGAAAAATCTTGGAAAAAGACAATGTATCATTCAACTTACAAAAACCTAGTAATGCAAGCCAAAAAATGAGTGAAAATGATGAAATTAAGTAACGAAAACTTAGGATGTATGTACCTAGGAAGTCTAGCAATGTGATGAGGATTCTGGAAATGTAAAAATACTATCAAAATATGCCAGGGGGGCCTAAGAATCCCTTACTATTGTCATAGTCTCACTGGTGTTTTTCGGGGAAGATACAAAATATTCAAATGTTGGAATTGGATCTAAAGGAATCTATGAAAAATAACTCTAGGAGGACTAAGACACCCTTACTATTGTCTTAGTCCTACTTTGAATTTCTACAATCTCAAAATGTGATCCTAAGGTCCAAGGTTTGCACTTCCTTCTAAAATATCAAGACCTGAAACTTCTAGATCTGGTCTATAGATGACTTTCTTTGAAGATGGCAACTTTGCCATGCAACTTTTCAAATTTGCAACTTTCACTTCAAATGATCTTTCAACCTAAATTTAAAAACACAAACACACAAGATAAGAAAAAACTTGATGATTGTTAGTAAATGTTTTGCCTTGGTCAAACACCTTGTTGGTAATTAGACCTTGGAATAAAATGAAATAACGAAGGGAAATGATGAATGAAAAAAGTGCTATGTTGCAACTCACCAAACCCTTGTTATGAAATCTTCAAACTTGTTGGAAGTGGCTAGCTTGAATGTAGATCTTGAATGAAATTAATTCTTGAGTGATCTTGACTTGAATTGCTTGCTTGAATCAAAACCCTATATCACAAATATAAACTTAAAAACACACATGATGCAATTATATCTTTGACATGATGCTTGAATCTTGATGATGGCTCCAAATGCTTGATGAACTACTCTTGAATGCTCTTGATATCATAAAATTGCTATAAGGATGAATACTTGAATGATTGGGGTGAAGATGAGTGAAAGAACCTTGTATTTATACTTATCTATGCTTAATATCCTGAAATTACACCACACCAAGCTGAGATATGAATTTATTAATTAAAGGAGGCTAAATCCTACCAATATTTGAAACTAAATATTAAAAATAACTTGAGGGGGACTAAGACACCCTAGGTGGTGTCTTAGTCCCTATTGTGCCTATTGAACACATGCCTCATTTAGACCAGGGACCCCCTCCTTTTTGGCTTCATTATCTAATTTTTTCCTTTATCTAGATTTTTGTGCCCCTAATTATGAGCTTAAGATGGCCATATGCTATAAAATCAACACATTTCAAATTTCCAAAATCACACTCCAAAATTGCTAAGTCTTTTGGATTTTGCAGAAATCTCTTTGTGGGTTTCCATTGGTCTTTTTCCCTAGCATCCTTTGGCCCTTGCAGACCCGCATTTGTGGGTTTTCCTTGATAGGTCATCATTGCTACTTTTCTACTAAGTAGTGGCCAACCTAGGAATTCTATCTGCATGGTGGGTTCTGCACTGTTCATCATCATTTGGGTCTTCGCTGATGGCTGTGCCAAGTCAGGTTTTCACAAACCAAGCTACCAACCTACCCTATGACTGCCATACCAAGAATTTATTACATGCCATTAATGGAAGCTCATCTATAAAAAGGGGGTTCAAACCCATCATTTTCACCCCTAATTTTCAAATCTACAAATGGTGAACTGAGAGATCTCACCCGCACAAAGTCCGGTATCAAGTTGTAAGTTAGGTTTCCTAACATTCAAACCCTCAGTGTCATTTAAACTTGCAAAATATGTGGTTATTCCCATTCAAAATATTGTCCTACCTTAGCCATTCTTCATACGATGAAGAGACCTTTGGATGTTGTACCCTCACTATCACCACCCTAGATCATATGCTACAAGCTTAGAACTTGACCAAATGTGCAACTTTTTGTGGGAGCTCTCATCTAGACTTCTCCTTGTGGGTGACTGATTCCTCATTTTGGATATTTGGTAGCCAAGCTATTAGACTCTCCTATAGTGAGGAACCCACTTTCATCCTTGTCATCAAATGGACTGAGTTTGTCACTAGAAACTTTTGCTAACTCTAAATGTACTCATGGGATGCTACGTTTGGTCACCATTGTCCCTTCACCATTGTTTAGTGGTGTGATCATCTCGAACACTTGTAATTCAAACTCTAACCCTTCTGCTTCTATTCATCTTTAGAAATCTGCCAAAAAAAATGCTAATTCAAAGTGGTATTTGGATCACCACGTGCAAGTAGCCTTCTTTTAGACTCCCTTACCTATCAAAAAAATAGCCACATCCAGCCGCATTGCGGACTCCACCTAAATGATTTCCCTTTGAAGTCTTCAATACAAAAATTAAGTCCAAAAGGTCATCACAGGCCATCCCATGCATATTGTCATCCCCTCAAGGCTGTTATTAAATGGAAAACCTTTGATGATGGCTTGATATTTCCAATTTTCGCACACATAACAATCAAACTTTAGGGGACAGCCCCATGTTGTTTGAACCAACTGCGAGTCCCATAGTGTCAAACTCCGTATGAGGATTTCTGTCCCTTGAATGCTATTGTCTAGTGGCTGAGCCTAGACATCTTCCCACCTAGAAGCACCCACACATCCCTAATCCACAGAATATCAAGACACAATCTAATGATCTCATATGCCCCATGACGTATCTCTACACATGCCTAATCACTACATAAGGAATTTGATCGCTAACTTATCAATGTGGAACCTTTGCTATAGATTTTCATTTGTGGGTCTCTGCGGCCTCTTGGGCATTATTTAACTACCTTCCTTCTGACAAATTCTGCCTAGGTGCAACCTACATCCAGGGTCCTGCAACTCCCTGAATGACCTAAATAAGCTTCAAATATTAGATGATAATGAATTAATGATCTAATGCTCAATTAAAAGGATTTGACTGATATTCTCCTACATTTATATGTAAGTGAACTTACTACATCTTGTGTATGTAGAATTTATAGAACCTATTGCATGGCCTTCCTACAATCCTATGTAGAAAATGGAAAAAGGGAAGAAGCCTGCTCATGCTCCCTAAGGAAAGGAAGAGAAAGAGAAACTGAAGTTTGAGTTTCATGGAGTGGAATACACATCAAAGATTACCTCTAGCTAGGAGATGATCTTAGAGACTAATTTTGGGAACTTCAGTATAGATGAATTCAGGCATAGGGTGATGCAAAACCCCAAAATGGATAGGGCCTTGAAAATTAGGAAAAGTGGCCTAGCTAAAGCCACTAGTTTCCCTCCTGCACTTATAGCTACGGAGTTGGTAATGGCCTGCTCGGAGTGCTACCACTCCAATAGAAATATAATCGACCATGAAAGAAGAGTATTGGTAGATTTGTTGCCCAAGTAAATCATTAGGAGCTTTGGCATTCCATTCTTTGACAAGATGGAAGAAGTAGAGAAATAATTTTCCCAAAATGTATGGAAAATAGATCCTATCAAGTGCAAACAAACAATTAATAAGAATTGGTTGAAGGAAAAAAGGGAAAGTGTTTCCAATGTTCCCCAAATGCTATACCAAAGTGACGTATTTGAGGAGGATCTAGTTGCACTCTTGAGCAAAGTAATGGGTTTTCCCATGGCTACATTCTTTGAAAACTAGATGTTTTATTTCATAGAAGAGATCCTTGAAGGAAAGAACAA